>JABASD010000851.1:0-55555 GCA_019776165.1 Pogonognathellus flavescens | reverse complement strand
CACAACTAAATAAATGCGTTGAGCGGGATCAACCAGAAATGCGCTCAGAAAATACCAGATGGCTCAGTAGTCGAATTTGTCTGTTTTGCAGATATCGAATACAAGAACTTCTGCACCAAAATCTCATAGGACATAGACAGACAAAATCAACGTGCTCTTATTGCGAAGGTATCTAACAGGTATTTGTACTTGCATTGACTTGGAGGGTTTGCTTATAGTTTGAGTGCATGTCTTACAAATCTATTGAATGTGCAGCTACACATGCACGGGGCACAGGTAGGA
This sequence comes from Pogonognathellus flavescens, assembly GCA_019776165.1. NCBI lineage: Eukaryota > Metazoa > Arthropoda > Collembola > Entomobryomorpha > Tomoceridae > Pogonognathellus > Pogonognathellus flavescens. Next base: position 55,273 of record JABASD010000851.1, on the reverse strand, counting down.
GAGCCCAGACAGAACATGGACAGAGTACAAAGGAAAAGAGCGTTGGTGACGACGACGAGAGAGGCATGAGAGGAGCAGTGGCCAACGAAAGAGCCCTGAGGCAGGGCACACCAACCTCACAATCATCCAAGCTACCTGACACTATAACCAAAAGAAACTCTCTCCCCACACAAACAAACCAACAGCCCTATAGCCCTACAGTCCAACTATGCGTCCTTTCCTTCACTTTTGTTTCTGTTCTTTCCAACTCTTACAACAACGTACATCGCTCGTAAGTTGTAAGAGTTCAGTTGAAATATTGAAATTATATCTGCATACTGCAAAGGCATTCCAAGTACCAAAGTCCCAGGTACACTATAATAATAATAAACCAATGTACCATGAATGATACCTATAGCTATCTAACCTATAGCTACTATAAAAGTGCTTTATCAAAAGCCACAACAATGCTAACTCTGCTGTACTAATTAATGCATACTACTCTTATACTCTGCATATTACGTTACGAAGATTAACTATGTGACAATTCACGTTTTATTCGCGTCGCAGCTTTGTAAGCATGCTATTGCTACATTGACAAAATTCTTAACCTTTATCGTTCATTTATTCGATCCCATGAAAAAGTCAGACGGGCAAAACTGATTGATATTATATTAGGCTAACTTCACTAACTTGATAGCTCCTGCTTCAAATGTCAAAGCGAATTTAAAAATTATCCTTTTTTCGCGTTACCCCATAATGGGGGGGGGCACATATGACATAATGAAATTTGTGCCGGCTCCCACTCACTGTCAATCATTTATGAACCAACACGGCTGAGATTTTCAGAATCCGTAGTTGTAAGTACCTAACAACTAGTTTCTTCCCATAACTTTTCAGTTGGTGCTAACAATTTTTTGAAATTCTTCATCTTTGATTTTTTGAAATAAAGTTTTCGAAAATTTATTTTTAAAGAAATGCAAATGTTATTGATCATTTATAAAATAATAAATTTCTATAACAATTAAAGGATAAAAATGGGTGTCACTAGTCTTTTACGACCCACAAAATTATAAGGCGATGTGACCCGACACGGATTGTGGGAGGAAGCCCATGGTCGGGTCTGGGTGACGCTCGGCGTAGCTTCGGATGACGTTTGGCAGATTTTGCATGTTTGTAATTTCATGCCTAAACCTGGCCTACCAACTACCACTACTGACCTACAGGTCCACTCGTATTAATTACGCCAACTTTTCCAGCAAAAGCAATTGCAACCGCATATCCATAAAATGTTATATATTACTAATATATTGCTCTGGTACACGGTTTAAAAGGAAATAATAATATTATTATGTTGTACGCTAATCGCCAACTCCGTTGATGCTATTAATGTAAACTGGGAAAAGATCATGTACTTCACTTACCTTAGCAATGTCGCTTTTCAAGATAGTCGACATCGAAGCAGACAAAATGATATATTTATTTTATGATATCATGCAATTTGTTTCTCTCTGCATTGTGTCACATTGTCATGAACTCCATTCGCTTAAACACTGACAGTATTAGCATAGTAAACATTTTAGCGCAGTTATAGGCGTTTAGGTTTCGTTACTAGATGCAGACAGAGAAGACATAAATGGCGCATCAAATCATTTTACAAAATATAATACATTAACCCAGAATTTTCGGCTACAAGATCCGACGATTAATTAGAATTTGAGTGGCCGATAAAGAAAAAGAAGGATAATGTAATAAAAAATTGGTACAATGATGATACAATGGATAGACTTGAGAGAAGGAATGGCTAAATTAAAGAATTATGCAATGAGTAAATGAAAAGTAAGCGCAAAATAAAATAAGTGAGTACAAGTAAAGTAATGATAACATTATGCTTTTCTTACCCTGCCTTACAGAATAAAATAAAAATGCAAAGAATTAAAAGAAAGAACTCGCTCCACAGACTCCACACTCGCTGCTGCAATGCATGGGGAAATTAATTACAAGAAATCAATTGGTAGGCTCGACATCCACTCGTTCAATTCAGAAAACAATCCCACCACATTTCAACATTTTTTCTCTTTCAACATTGTATTTTATTGGTATTTCTATTTTAAGATTTCAGGTCGGAGCGCGACAAACATTTCCAACGTAAACACGCTCATTCATAAAAAATAATTTTAACAAACTACTTTAGTATGTTGTATATATGTATTGTGTTCTGTTGTTTATGTTTATGTAGTAATATTTACTTATATGTAATAGTACCGGGTTTTCTCCTTTAACAGCCTCGCTATCTTACAAAATCGTTCTCAGTCGGAAATTAGACAAAAGTTAGTAACTATGTATTGAATTAATTAATATAAATACTTTTACACATGTTGCATCGTATTACAGGACATGTAGTTCACTTAGTAATAAGAATAAGATATTTTTAATGGAAATTACGACCGTGTGGCCCATAGCGGCACAGACAGGCAGACTATGAACGGAGAAAAATCGGCATATTTGTTTTGTTTGCTTATTTGTTTGCAGTATTTAGATTATTTTTAGATTTTGTTATATTAGTATCATAGGTGGTAGTAAAGGTCTAGATATTTAGCAGTGAATTAATTACTGTTACTAGGCTTAAGTATACTATTACTTTACGTTACTCGCATAATATACATAGTACACATTCCCAACATATTATTTTGAGGCAAGTTTCTCACTTGCGGCAGTCCATTACTTACAAACTATTTATACGGTAAATGGTATAGCACATAGCAGAGAAATCATTTTATTATTAATAGTAGATTGAAGACGACTCTCACGCGTATCATCATCACTCATTCCGTCCTTGCACTCCACTCATCATCAGCGCTCCAACCGTCCAATCAACGCTCCTTCCTTCATTTCTCAACAATATCTCATCTGCAAGGAAGTTACCATACCCATACGTCAATCATTCAGTTCAACAACTCAATCCAACAAACGCAAACATCAACATTCACTAAAACTACGAACTTAACAGCTACCTCAGTATCATTTAGTACTCCTCATTTACCTCATTCAATTACAAAAATACTACTTCAACAATTAAACACTCCGTTTAACGATTTCGCGTCAAATCGGAAACCTTCGGCCACTCACACAACAAGGTAAACATCATATTATTTTCAGAGTAGCTATTAAGCAGGAAAAGAAACCCCCAAAACCCATCGTAATGGGTTTTTTCAGTTTTTTTGGGTGGGTTTTTATGTGGTCGAAAAGTTAAAAAAGCCCACACAAGTGGGTATTCAAACCACGCTAAAGTGGAAATAACATGCTTTATTTGCTTACATTCATATAAAATATTGTTGATTTTAGTCATAAAATGTGTATATTAATTATTCGATAAATAATTGTATAATTCACTATAAAAATGTATACTTTAAAGAACTATATGGCAAAAAATCCAGTCAGATTTGAAATTACTGTTTCTTCAGGCTGTAAAAACCTATTACCCCAAAGAAACCGATGGGCGTGGCTTTTTTATGAAAAACCGATGGGATTTTCGTTTCCTGCTACTATTAAGAGATTGTGGCTTTTTGGATTCCCACCTGCGTCGAAACATGCATATTACTTTGAATGAAATGTGTCCATCGGAAAGACGAATCCTATATTAGATATTTTGTTTGATCGCATTGTCCCTTGGTTGGGGGAATGTTAATTTAAATGCTTTTAGATGCAGCAATTTCAGAATTCTGTATCTGTATTCTTTGACCATACTCGCGGATAACAGGAGTAGGCAACATGATTCCCCAAGGTGGACAAACCGACGGGTTAGCATGGTTCTAAAAGGTAGAAAAATGCAAGAGTTATGGCGCCCACTTTTGTCATAAACCTACTCCAATCGTCGAGTAGGTCTACGTATAACTTTGAAATGTAATAAAACCGAATTATTATTAGTATACTTTTTGAATGTAAATTCCTCCCCCAACCAGAGGGAATTCGACCTAACAAATATGTAATGTCCGTTTCAAAAAGGGTCTGTCGGACGCACACATTTTCATCCGACAAAAAAGGTTTCGCGCTTACTTATGCTATCAATAGCTACTCATAATTACAATACATAATATGCATTGTCAGAATACTATAATGCATTGCCTCTACATACACGTAATTTCTAATATGTAATACAGAGTGTTCACTAACAATAAGTAATAAACCTGCATTAGTTATACTCAACCTCTCACATTCGAACAAGTACTAAATCGACATGGTGCTTGCATTTGTGCTACTCGTAATCCCTACCAAAATTCATTAGAAGTTTTAAGCTTTGTCTTACCTCATAAGTGTCCGATATGACGATGTCATTTGAAAACGCCATTGAGTAGACAAATACCAGCAGAATGTCGATTTAATGCATATGCGAATGTGGGAGACTGAGTCTAACAGGTATTATTACTTCATGAACACCCTATACTACTAATACCCTGAATCATTCTTTCCATCTTTATTCTCGTCATTTAAACATTTTGAACACCCCATTCAGACTTTGACTCCCTTGCAGAACTTTATCTAGTTATAGCTTTAGGTTCAACATTTATGACGTCACAAATAAACAAACATTAATCCCGCGCCAGATAAGGTTATAGAATATTTTGTCCTATTTTTCTGAAACAGACAGTAGTTATAGCTTTAGGTTCAACATTTCAGCATTCAGAAACCTCTTTTCAGAATTGTCACCGAGTCACCGTGGTATTTATCTACATTTAGATAGATACCAGCATACTATGCAACAAACATTGAAACAGGCATCCTTGGACATGGCATTACAAAACATGTTAAAGTCAAGTCATTAAGCATACTGCCAGTTTGCTAATGCCATCAATAACAAAAAGGTTTTCAGTCACTGTTGATTTATAGTATACTTTCACAGGCCAATTAAAAATATTTTGCTACTGTTTACATCTACCTGGACTTTCACTGCATATTTCTTTCTCTCCCACACCATTCACTCAAACGAAAATATACAATACATACAATAACATCAAAGAGTTAAAGGCAGTAAAACATTTCAAATTCCTACGACATTACAGTTAAGAAGCAAAAGTCGAGTTTAAAGACAAGTAGAATAAAGTAAAGACTTTAAAGATCAGATCAAGAAGAACAAAGAAGGTACAAAGGTCATCAATGTATCAAGAACCACTTTAGTTCGCTTGACATGATTCTACATCTAGTCTAGTATCACATTGCGTTATCATTATCACATACTGCCTGTCACCATTTTTAACTTCCCCTTTAAGTTCAATTCAGTTAACGAAACTTTGAGAGTGCAAACCAATTTGCTTCATTTGTTCTGACAAAATGATAAACAGAAATATTAAAATACAATACACGACAATGCACACACTTACCAACTGGCGGCAGCTGAAGTTTGATTTTTCAACTTTCGCATTTCCTTTGTTGCCCAAGTAGACAGCATTTTGGTCTTGCTCGTCTTAGAACGTCGGCCTTGTGTTAACAGGTCATTGATTAGCTCGTTATCAAGTAGTTGCAAAAGTCGGGCTCCGTAGCCAACCAAGAGATCACTGAAATCAATCAAGCCTCGCAATTAATACATTTTCAAAAAGAGACACAGACTAAGGATGTTTTAGAAGGGCAAGGAAGGAAGGATAACCAAATAATAATATTATTAAACGCACCCAATGAGACCAGCACTGGCAGCAATATTGCCGTCAGACTTTTCATTATCTCTGGCAACTTCACATATAAATGAAATCATATGATTTAAATGAGGCTCAATTAGAGCTAAATCCGGTGTGGCAGGACCACCTGGAACTCCATTGCTTTGAGCATCTCCACGTAATCCTTGCACAATACCTGTATACGCTTCTAACACTCCTTCTCTCAGGTCACACAAATAGTCAATCATTTCGTAGTCACTCTGAATAAAAATTAAAATCACACATTTAAGCAATCCCAACATGTTTATTATTTATCCACAACGCTACTACTAACAATAAGTGCGAAAACTCACTCTATCAACTTGTGCTTGAGATGCTTGCATCAAAGTTTGAAGAACAACGTCTAAATACTTTTTAAATTCGGTGCCAATAGCTAGAGCAACGTCGCCCAATACCGATAGTATCTGAGGTTTTACAGATCGATGGACATTGGCATTCTAAAAACAACAGACCACACAAAAATTATTTACGATCATAAGTATATATTATGATGTTGCTTGGGCAAGTCTAACTTTTTTAACACGCATTATTTAATGAATCAGGCGAAGTTATGATGTTTGTTATGATATATGTTAAAAAGTGCCAAAAAATAGCAGACATGTCAAAAATGCACGTTAGCTAAGAATGCTTTACCCCATTCGAATCACCATTCGTACATGATCAAGGTGGTTAGCGAAATTTCACAACAATTATTAATGATTTGTAACCCGTTTTCTCAAAAGAGCACTTTGCAATAATGAAAATCTAACATCAAGCTAACCTTCAAATGACCTCACGAGGTAAACGAGTGTATACAAACCAAAAAGAGCCACTTTGGGACAATTAGGAGTATATAAACAGTAAGAGAAACCATTTGGGTACAATTGGGAGTATATAAACCAAAAGGGACCATTTTGGTTCCATTGGGACTATATACACCAAAAGGACCAATTTTTGAATAATTGAGTGAATAATTGCTGCACCGACACATTAATGTCGGTGCAGCAATTGTGAGTATTTAAACCAAAGGATCAGTTTAGGATCTAGTTAATTTGGGAGTATTTCAACTAAAAATATCCACAAAAGCCTTAGCCTGGTTCATAAAACAATGCGGCTCAATTTGGAATTTTAAACAACATCCTGTACATAGTAACATAAATAATCACATAAGTATATAACAAAATTAATAATAATAGATTTAATAAATACCCCTAAGTTTTGCAAAAGTAGACCCATAATATCATCGCAATAAGGAACTGATTTTACTCCAAGGGCACGGCATATATCGCCGCTGACACCAACAGCTGCTGAACACACCTAAAATTAAAAAGCATGTATGTGAGTATATTTCTTATTAGTAATTAATTTAATTGTCAATCAATATATGAAAATTAAATGCAGAATTGTAGTTATAAAATTAATGAGGCTGCTTCACAACCAGAAGAAGTCTCCTTACAGTGTGTTCAGTGACATTTTGAAGTCCCACAACTAAGAAAGGTCTGAATGACTCCATATACTTAATAAAACCTTCACCCATGACTTCAGTCAACGTTGATATGGCCATTAGAGCATCCTCTTGAACACCACCGGATCGTCCACCGGGACCGCTAAGCATTTGCAATAATGCATCCATCACGGCATCAGAAATCTTTGGAGCATCTAACGTCGTTACTAATAAAATACACCAAATCAAAATTAAAGCTCACAATCAGTCTTACTCGTACCAAAAAAATAAATCTTGTGCATTTACCTTTGCGAAGGACACTTTGAAGAGTGGCACATAAAGAACTTTGCAACTCATTATATTGAGTACGATCTCCAGAGCCCTGATTTTCTAATACCAAAACAGTTCTAAGTCTTTCTAAAATGACCAGTGTTGTGTGCTGCACTGTTTCGTAGCAATCTCTCGGAGAGTTTTTGATCATTTCCATCAGAGCTTCATAAGCTGCTGGACGGAGGTTAGCTTGGTTGCCATCTTGTCGGTCAGTTGTGGTTAAAAGTTTTTCGACAATTGGTCGGAAAAATGAGGAAAGGCAATAAGTTTCTGGCTCCGAAGTGTCATTGTGCATCCCTTCGGACGCAGTTTCATAGGCAGCTTCTGCAAGACTACTAAGTGCCCAACAGGCATTCGCTGCAACTCTTGGCTCAGCTTGCAACGCAGTTACCAAGGCCTCAAGCAACGGGGGCAGATAGTTATTTGTCAACGCTGCTTCGGAGACAACTTCACAAATTCGTCCCAAAGCCCAAGCTGTCGTGTCTCTCACCACTACATTTTCATCTTGCATTAATGCAATCAAAGTAGGCAGAGATTGTTCTGCTAACGGTTTCATTGTTTGCGGCTCCGGACCTATAAATTAAGTCACAAATTAACTAAACCTTAAAAATAATAGCTTACCAATATAATATGCTTGTTAAACAAAAGCTTTTATATTCTCATTATGAGTTTTCCAACGTCATGTAAACATTACCTTCCATAATACATCCGAAGGCCATGACTGCTGCATCTCTAAAACGCCAGTTGTCGTGCTTGATATTAGATTGGACAAATGGGATGACATGAGGAATGATATCGTCTTCACAACAGTTTGACAAGAGCATTAGACAAACCCCAGCGGCTTTACATGGATTCCAATCGTCATCGTCATCATTCATTTCCTATAAAACGACAAACGTTGAATAATAAAATAACCTAACACTGTGGAAACTAATATTATCACGATCTATCAAATCAAATATTTAATTTAATTTCAGTCACCTGTTTTGTAAGAGTTTGAATAAGTAGAGGAACTAAGTACTGCAATGCCCCTTTAGCATAGAAACGTGATGTTCGTTGAGGTGGTCTGCCCAATTCTGTTGCTTCACTTGCTTCAATGGCCAAGTCTACTTCTTCGTCACACACATTAGACCAGAACTCAATTCCCTGTAAAGATACTTCGTCGACGTCAGATTTCATTGCTTCCATCGTAATGGCAAAAAGAGCCTGGTTCATGTAAAACTCCATATGCTGATAATACAAAGACATGATCTTGACTAAACACTGAAGAGCTGCCACTTTGACCTGGGTATCCGTGATTTGAGTTGCTTCACACACAACTTGCATTATGTAATGTCGCTCCGTCTATAAACATCGCAAAGTATACTGTTAATAATACATGGTAAAAACCAAGAATTACTAATTCAAAAATATTTATGTTTACTTACTTCATTGTCAAAGTTGGATTTTGTAAACTCGAGGGAATTAAGAAGTGCATTAGTAGCGGCTAAACGTACACGATTTGAAGGTTCATCTCTTTTCATCCCATGAACAATTGCAGTCAAAATTTGATTACTTTGAGTGGCCAATATTTCAGGATCCTACACATCCCCAGATATTGAAATAAGTTTTATCGCACACAAAGCAAAAAATAAAAAAATAAGTATTGTCTTACAATTTCCGCGCAGATGTACCCGATTGCTTCTAGGGAAGCTTCTTTCAGAAGTTCTGGGTTAATTCCACTATTACCTCCCCCAGTTACATTGTTCACTAATATTACTATCACATTGCTCCATTGACCAACGGACAGCTCCGTAACCGCGATGTAAGCTACACACTGAGCGGCAGAGCTTGGTCTTAATGTCTCTGTCCCAAGTGCGGCGAGTACCTAAACAATGATTGTAATAATTATTTGATTTTGTGACTGTTTGTTAGATTAGAGAACAGCTAAAAACAACAATAATATTATAATTATAATATGTAATAATATTCAATTTACATTCTTTTTGACATAATCTCGGATATCTTCGGTAAGCATTAACCATCGTGATTGATATTGTTGTTTGATGTTGCTATCTTTGGACGTCAGTAAATTTTTCAGTTGTAGGCCAGAAGCCATACGAGCCACTGGACTCAAACCCGTATGGGCAAGAATTTCCGACAAACTTCGTATGTACTGGGGCTATAGAAAGGATAATGACATAATGAATCACATGAATACGAATCAATATGGAAATAAAATAAAATGTTATTATTGCAAGTAAAAGTGAAGACAAAATTGAAAGTCCTTACGAAATTTGATTGAGCTGCCTGCTCCAAAAACGTCTGAGCAGTAGAAAGTTCATTTTGATCTAAAATAAAACAAAAAGAAAGTATGATTCTCTGTCATCTAATTTATTAGTATCTCCTAATCACACAAGTGACTGATATGACAAGATGAGTCATCCCGCCGGTAATATTATTCGGTTTGCTGCTCATCTAATTCATAATTATTATTTTAAATGATCAGTAATAAGACAATGAGTACTATGACAAGGATTTTAAATTCAGGGAGAAAATTGATTCTATCATTTAAACAGTGAAAATCCTAAAAGGATTGCTTGATAGTGATTCAGAGATTCACTTTTGTCTGTATATATGACTCATTTTTAGTATACTAATAATAGCAACTAAGACAGTTTAGTAATAATTTTAGGCTAAAATTACATCTTTCTCACTGTCACTGCAATGTTCTGCAGTCTACAAATTTTTTCGTCCACACCTCAAGATTTTGTGCATCTGTATCAGTAGTTAGAAACTACTTACAACTTAACACTTACATTATTATGTATTATTATAAATAAATAGATTATAGGTAGCAGAATGCAAACAACATTTTCATTCATTCATTAGCTGTTTGCTGAATTTTAGTTGTAGTTTTCTTCTTCACTGTACTAACTTTACACAGAACACTTATTATAGACATGTTTGACAAACTACGGTACGGTAAAAACTATAAACTTACCCGGGGAAATAGTTTTTTCCAAAATAAGGATCAATTGATCAGTTGTTGAATCGTTGGTATTCATTTTTTAGGTTTGGCGCCTACAAAAATGTCAAATTTTTGGTTATTTTTGCTTAGCCTTGCAAATAAAAGGCTGCAGCAGGCTTCCTCGTTTTTTGTAAATGAGTTTCGGGATTGTGTAGTATATGTAAAAACGTCCAGAACGACAAATTGTTGAAGTTTCTAAAAAGCTAAAACTAGAGAATAGAAAAACAGCAGCGTGTAATTTTGAACCAAAAAACAAACGACGAGTAATAATTGAAAGGAATTTGAATGAAATGGGATAATTGAGTAATTTCGTACGTTGTATCGTATCGGTGTGTCCGTTGCAAGATAAAGTACTGGACTCGGAGTGAAGTTCAACTGAGGAATAATCGCTACTGGGAAGTGTACAGTGAAGTACAAAGTGTAGAGCAAGGAGTCCGTACAACGCGGACGTACGTCGTTGTAGTTTGCGAGGCAGGAGGAGCCCAGGAGCAGCACAAGGCAAGGTGTACAGCCGAGTAAACTACAGCTCTGCTGTTCTACAACAACCGTCTGTCTCTTCCGACTATGCTCTACCTAACTAACTTTTTTATAACAGGCAGAACGTAGAATGGAAGGGATCTTGATTTCATAAGAAAGACAGATGATAACAGGAGGATTGTATAAGTGTAATTGTTGTGTGTCTATAGACGAAGGCTCGCAGTGTCGTCAGTCGCAGTCGGCAGTCGAGTCGTCGCTCGCTCGTCTTTTCGTCCTACACAGATAATTTACCGCACGCCTGCCTCTTTTGTAGTCACAATCAAATGAAGGTTGCAGTCTTTGATATTCTATTGTGTTCGGGTACCGGCTAAACAGGCGGAGTCAAATGACCGCTACCCACCATTCGTCACAATCGCCCGCTCCATTTTCAAACACAGTCCCAGCATTTAAGTTTCACAATACCCCGAATTAATCTTTTACTACATGCAAAATGTATAAATTAGAGAACATGGCATCATAATCATAAATCACTGTCTCTGCAGATTAATTGTTGATGATTATTTTGAGTATTATTGGTGTGAATTTATTAACTATGGTTAAAACAGAAAACAAACACATCAGTAAACATGTACTCATTTTGATAATCATTAATTTATAAAAATTTCTATGCAAATGTAATTTATATTTGACGATGACGATTCGTTCACCATTCCACCCCTTGCCCTTTTTAAAATTGACTAATATTTGACTCTTTCACCAGCAATTTAAAAAAATGTGTATATAATAAAGGCTTTTGGTGATTTCACCGAAATTAAAAGGTTTCGTCACGTACTGTCAACTGTTTTACTTTTATAACATGGGATTTAGTGTAATTGTAATACATTATTATTAATTATATTTTAAGCACTCATACACAACGGTAGTGCATCAGTGCATGTAGTGGTAGTTTTGGTTGTAGTACTTACTCTGACGGTAATAAATCGGGTTGCTCGGCTCGGGTATTTTTTAGCATAAAAATTAACTAACAAACATGAGCTAATTAGATAAAACCTTTATCATAAAGGGGTATATTTCATATATCCTATGACATACCAATGTTGCAGCACTACATAGACCGCCTGGGCAGTCATGGGCGCCCACGTTTTTCATGCCCATATCCGCCGAAGCCTATGCAATTTCCCCATGGAAGCCCATATGGATGTATAGTCTACCTAGGGCCATGGGCGCGCCTTTACAGGCGCCCATGCCCAGGCAACTCTCTAATTCTAAAATGCCTGATGAATCATTTGATCACTCAGGGCAAGAGCTAAAGAAACAAAACCAACAAATGGAAGAATGCAAAATTAAATCAAGCGGGGGGAGTGGTAGATGTAGATTAATTGATTCCTGGGATACTGAACAATATACACAATTCAGAACAACAGCGGGGCCTGGATATGTGGGGTTTAAACCCCGGGTACCCAAAGTGTGCCACAAACCCCGGGGCACCCAAAGAGCGCCACAAACCCTGGGGAAGAACTGGAAAAATTTCCCTGGAAACGCCCCGCCTTGGAAGGGGGCGGGGCTTCCCTCGATTCTATTTCCCCAAAGTAAATTAGCCGCACCCTTTCACTCGATATCTCTAAATTTTAAGCCTTCGAACTTGATTGTGGGGCCAAATTTTCCGATTTCCCTGCAAACCTGCGTTACCAGGTTTCCAAACATATTCCATTGGGGGAGGCGGGGCGCCCTAAACCCTGCCGGGCGCCGCAGGCGTTATTCCGTATTTTCCTATTTTTTTCGTTTATTTCATTTTGCTTATTTTTTGTTTATTTCATTTGTTACTGAATGTTAGAAAAAATAGTGCCATTTTATGTCGATGGACCTCAATCTCAACCAATAAATCAGTTTGCAAACAACAACAATTATTTGCCAATAAATTAGAATTAGGTAATTATATATTCTTCCACCACTTATTTATATCCGTTACCGTTGCACAGTGTATAATGTATACTATGCTTTATTTGCCATCATCCGTAAGAACGGTAAGTAGTTGGCGGTGAAAGCAGAAGGTGAATGGTGGGAAAGTCGAAAAATCAATAGAAAGTTTCACTTTTCTTTTCACTTTCTCCTTCGCCCATAGAATATATTTTATTGGTTCACCTGTGGTGACGGAGGGTGGGGTGCAGAGTGAAACGTGAATTCACACCTGAAGCAGTTATCTCTCTCGTGACATTATAAAAGCAGTTAATCACTAATCTTCCCTTCTTCCGTACAAAAGCGAAATGAAACGGCAAAACGTTAGAACACTTTCTCTTGTGGTTACAACTTTCACCTATTTACTTATCGGAGCTTCTGTTTTTGACAGTTTGGAGTCTGAAACGGAAAAGAAGTTTAAATTGGCGTTGGATGGTCAGTATTTCCTGAGACATATTTTATTCATAGTGGCCTGGATTTTTTCCTGATTTTTGAAACGTGTCATTATATTCGATGATTTCTGTTGAACGTAGAGTCAACCAGACCTTAAATAAAAGCTAAGAATTCTATATTGTTTTATGATTACAATGATTAATGTACTTTCAGTTTTCCAAAAAATGTATGTAAGCTGTAGAAATTAGTTAGGAATGATTAAACAATTGTAAATATTTCTGCGTAATTACTATTACTTGTACATTTTTCGGAAAACTGAAAGTACATTAATCATTATAATCATAAAACAATATTTAGCTTCCATTAAAGGTCTGGAAATTTTGATAGGAGTCTCCGTTCAAATGAAATCACTGACTGAATCAAGGGCGTACCCAGGATTTCTGTTTGGTGGAGGGCACCACCTAATAAAATGGCATTTGGGGGAACACCACTTCGAAAAAGTGGGTTGTTTGCTGCCTTGAGCCGCAAATAACCCCCTTTTCTGGAATTTCGGGAGGGGAGGCACGTGCCCCCTTTGGTCTCCCCCTCGGTACGTCCTTGGACTGAATAACTGTAACATGATCAGTGGCTTTTAACAAATATTAAGAGTGCGTTTAAGATTTCATTTTTGAACTCACCCATAATTTAATTGTTAAGCGAAAAACTGTTAATGAAGGAATTTCCACTCTCTTTAGAAATTCGTGAAGATCTGAAAGCAAAGTACAATATAAGTAATGAAGATTACTCTTGGATTGAACAAATGGTGATAGAAAATACTCCACATAAAGCAGGACCTCAGTGGAAGTTTGCGGGATCTTTTTATTTTGCAACGGTAGTTTTGGCTATGATCGGTAAGTATTGCATGTTGGTTAACAAATTCAAATTGATTTAATTGGTTTTCGTTCTTCTGATTTTGTGATTTAAAACGCGAAAACAATCAATTTTGCAGGTTATGGTCACTCTACCCCGTCGACTCCTGGAGGAAAAGCATTTTGTATGATGTACGCAGCCATTGGAATTCCACTGGGTATTGTTATGTTCCAGAGCATCGGGGAGCGACTCAACAAAGGCGCTTCAGTTATAATCAGCTATCTCAAAAAATTACTTCGCTGTAAAAAAACAGAGGCTACTGAAGTGATTTGAAAACATTTGCAATTCTTAATAATTATTATTGATTGGTGGTTAGTGGTTAGGTACCAGCGGTACCGGTAACGACACCGACTACGGACCGTGCATGCATTGCACAAATTATGTATCTTTTAGGAAATAATTGTTGTATGTGTTTGGAAAGATAAACCAAATGATGTTGGCTGGAATGCTTTCTTCGATCATCATGACCACGGGTGCAGCTGTGTTCTCAAAATACGAAGGATGGTCCTACTTCGATGCATTCTACTACTGCTTTATAACACTAACGACAATCGGATTTGGGGATTATGTTGCTCTACAGGTCTTTCAATACATTTATGCCTGATACAAAATATGCTATGACAAACAATGAACAAGAAATTGTATGAAAACAGTAAATGTTATTTTCATTTCAGAATGACAAAGCTTTGCAAAAGCAGCCTGGCTACATGGCACTCAGCGTTGTTTTCATTGTTTTTGGACTCGCAGTGGTCGCCTCAAGCATAAATATCTTGGTGCTCCGTTTTATGACAATGTATGAACGTAAAACATAGACTTTGTAGACTACACTGCGACTGTTTACTATTTCATGACATATTTTTGATATAATATTTTTAATGTGATATGCTTAGGGTAACCGACCTTCTTAGCTCTTCTCATACTAACCTACGATTACGCTGCGGTGTGATACCACCGTACCGCATATTTGCAGTAGTACAAAATTTACAATAATTTACCGCATTTGAGGTCCAACGTACAAGGAGTGGAACCGCATTTGCAGTGCCCATCAACTGCAAACGCAGTCCCACTCCTTATACATTACAATTGAAAATCAGTTTTATTTTTTTATTTCGAAAACTAACGTCAAGCGGTCCTATGGGACCTCACGAGATAGTGCTTAGACTAGACTTAGGATGACGCACGATTTTTGGAACCCGACCCGAAAATTGTGAAGCCCGGCCCGAACCCGTTTTAAGGGCATGACCCAGCCCTTTCGTTTAACTTTCTGAAATTCCTTTCCCACCGAATCGTTTATAATGCAAAATTATTTGTGTAAAATGTTGTAAATTGAAATTAGTTTGCTTTATTACAAACCCTAAAAAGAGACATTTTTAATTTCTGGCGAATTTACTTAAAGGAATCTACTTGCACTAGCATGCTATGTGCTAAGGAAGCGGGTATTGCCACAATTAAACTATATGCAACTTTCAGTTTGACAGTAAGTTATAAACATCTTGTTCCACACTCCATTTTGATTGACGAAGCAATTATTTAAATTATTTATGGCATATTGTCAAATCCAGTCAAATGCGTACTATATACGTGCTGGTGTTTATAAAATTTTAACATTCTCAAATTGCGATATTTAGCTCTCTAAAGAAGAGTGAAGATAACTCCAAAACCGCTGGGCCGATTTTGGTGAACAACGAACTTAGACTTATTTTTAACACGTTATACTTATGTGTACCAAGTTTCATTCGTCTATATATTAAGTTAATTTTTACTCGAGTTATCGTGTCGACAGACAGACAAACCGATATACAGTTCTAGATACACCCTTGAATGTGTCTCGTTACACTCCGAATTTTCTATTTTGTTATATGAAATTATGAAATGCACTGAAAAACTAAAAATTACATGGAAAATGCATTATTGATTAACTGCGGGCACTACACTGAAGTTATGCACCCAATTTAAATTAAATTGTGATTCATGCTATTTTCACTGTCTTTGTGGAACATGTTTTCGATCAAGTTTTGTTATTTTTTAGAACATTTACTTGTACAAGTTTCCTTGTTTCGACAAAATGCAAATCAGAGGTCTGATCATGATTGTTCTAAACTTTTTGATTTACTTAATGGCAGGCAATCTGAGGAAATGCAACGTGAAGATACAGAGTTAGGACCAGTATCACAACATGTTGTAACAGTTGACGGGGAAATCATGTCATCCACAGGGAAACTTTTACAACAAAGCGATTTGACAGTTTGTCATGACAGTAGCAGCCAAGTCTCCGTATGCTCTTGTACCTGCTATCCTCGATATGTAAGGAAAAATTTAATTAAAAATAGTCAATAACTGAAATCCAACTTTAGGTGATACATGGGGAGGATGGGGACTTCTAATAACAGTGCGATCAACCAAAGCAAGCCTGATCATTAAATAGCTCAAAAAAGTGAAACCTGAACTTAACGTGGGTGGGGTAATATACTATATAGACTAGGTTATATAGGCAATTCACATTTTTGTTAGTTACATGCTTTCCAGCTATTTCAAATTGTGAATTTCGTACGTATGTATATAAGGCTAGTGAGCTTCTTTTAAAATTTATTTCGTCACAGGAACTACATGCAATTAGATATAAATAAAAAACTGTGTGCCTGAAATAACATGAAGCAGACACAACTGCTAATGTTAGTATCAAGTTCCCCATGTTCAAACTGGTGACGCCCGCTGCTTCAAAATTCCACTTTTTCTAGGGGATAGGGGGATTATGATTTCTTACATCCTTCACATGTATCATGTTGATTTGGATTGTCTATATTTGATTATGTAACGCAGTTACATGCTTAAGGTTCAATTAGTTAGCTTCTATACAAGTTATTATACTAATCATTTTTGCGTTATCTATTTTGGGGTGCACAGATGGATCTACAAAACATTTACAAACGTAAAAGTCGTTCAAGCAGAATTTATAAAAATGACAACAGTGGAACTGAGGAGGAACTGTACAGTGCTGACGAGGTACCTGCAATACTGGAAAAAAGGGCGTCGGTCTAAATGCTAGGGAATTTAAACATTTCCGTAGCGTATACGCTAAACGTTTTTCATGACTTTCATTTTACGAAAAGCTGCGCTAATTGTAAATATGAATGAGTGTATATACACATGGAAATGTTTAAATTACTGATGACAATCTGAGGCATTCACATTCTCCACATAAAATCTCCTTGTCTTAAAAGTCTTACTTATTCTCCCAATCCAATCCCAAACAATGCTTATATCAATCAACCCCGATGAATGTACATAAGATAAATCCATTCTAATACAAAGAGTGGTCTCAAACTTTTGAAATAATCCGGTCAATGAAGAACATTTACAAAGACAAAGAAGCGGACAAAGAATAAGCCATTTAGTCCGGCGATAATCCCCGCGCCGTTTAAAGAGTAACGGTTTAGCAGATTCCATTCTAAAATTCTAATCCACTTCCGATTTCCCACTTCGCCGAATTTGTGCACACAGACAAAACTAAACTGAAGCAAAGCAGTGCAGTGCAGGTTAATATGAAGTGGATCGGACTGACACTAAATCTCTAGGTGAATCGCCGGACATAAACAATTGGCTTATAGGGCCAACTAACCCTTAATCCGTATTAGGCTTCGTATTCATAAGTTTCGTAAAGTTACGAACTCGTGAACTACACGAAAAAAGAAATATTTTGAAATTATCCAATTCGAACAGTTAGAATTCTTTCTCAACTGTACACCCCGTCAGAGCTGAGTATACTACGTATCACCCAGTTTCGTCGGTGGAAAATTCAAAATTACCGAACGTTGTAATCCAATAATCCACGTATTTCACATTTTCAATGACTCTTGCGCTCGTATTTTTACAAGTTTACAAACCTTACTTACGTATGCGAAGCTTTATACAAAACAAGAATGAGTGGGGTCTTAAAGAACAGTGAGGGTATACACTAACTGTCATATAAGCTACATAACGTAACATACGAAACGTACAAAAATCTGTTTTCAGCCAAAATCAGAGCCATTACAATTTTTGCTATCGATATGTACCTATATAAAAGGTATGACTTTCTCCATAAGACTTCGTAATGTTACCTTCTAGCTCGGGAACGCATTGTCTCACTCTCATGAGTGACATTTCGTAAGGTTAAACTACTTCATATTATACGCATTTTGGGAATTTCATTTCAAAAATTATTTAGTGTAATACATTGGAAAGCCTGGTTAACCCTCTACTAGCTAGATTACACAAAATAATTTTTTTCTCCGAAAGTTGACAACCTAAACTAAATGTGAAAAAGGCCCAAAAGGAGGACTCTCTCAACTATTTTTTAAAAATTATTGCCTCTGTTTAGGTTGCTCCGTTTCCGAAATAACCGGTACCCCCCCCCATTTATATTCGGGTAAAACCCGCCATAATTCCCGAACCGCCGATTTTCAAGAAATTATATTTCCCAAAATGCGTATAATATGTAGTTTAACCGTACGAAATGTCACTCTAGTCACTCATGAGTGAGACAATGCGTTTCCGAGCTAGAAGGTAATTATTAGAGTGACTGTAAAACATTATACACATGCTCAATGGAAAAGCAGGGGAAGGAGTACGATAACAAATGTTAGTGTCATGTGGTGATTGCTATTTGATTGCGATTATAATTTCAAAACTAATGGCAAAATATTCTCATGAACGAAACCAATAAAATACGAACATTCAATTACATGGTGTTCACGCAAATAGTGTTGCAAGCATTGCAAACTCTGTACTCTGTATGTTATTTTACGTTACGAAGATGTATAATTTGTGTACACCCTCCGTGACAAATATTTTAAAAGTTTTGAGACGATCTATCAATGTAACAGTTTATTGGGCCAGCAAAACGGCTTAACAAATACAACTAGTGGTGTTCACTGCATGAAATATGTTATCTGAGATTTAGAAAGATGCAATTAATAAATGTTTTTATAATAGCGATACAATTTGCAATAGAGATGAACGTGTATTACTGTAATTTTGAAATATATATGTCGAATAAAAATGAAACTAAAACTCTCTGTTGGTTTTGTATTGTTGTTTTTTTACACAGTAAAACATTATTACTATTGTAACCTTTATGGTCTTACTCATGGTAGAATATTAAAATTTATTTGGACTGTTACGTAAAAAACCCTATAAATGTCACCTTATTTAGATGAATCCCGGGTACACACTAGTAACGCATGAAAGGCTCACTGCTGGGAACCAGGGGCACATCTACGTATGGGCTCACCGGACTTCAGTCCCCACCAGATTCCGCAAAAGAGGGTTATTCGAAAAAATTGGCGGTAGGGCTTTGAACCCCCAAATCGAGCCCCCATATTACAAACTATACAAACTCTTAGTTTCACCCCTGCTTGAGACGGGCTAGCCCATTTTCATTCAGGACTGGACTAGCCTGACTTGGTTACTTGTTACGGCTCTGTAGAGGTGGAAATGGATAACCGGAACCAAATCATTTCGGGTTGATTTTTTAATTTTGAACAAAACCCCGTTTTGGTTGGTTCCTATATTTTGTCATCAAACGGATATCTTTTGTATTTTTCGTTTTTACCAATTTCAGGGAAAAGAATTCGCTAATTTTGAATTTTAAAACGCATTTTGTTTAAAATGTTGGTTTGGTTCCGGTTTACGTACGACTTATACGGTTCTGGTTTGGTTCCTGAAAATCTAGAAAATTGTCACCTCTAGTATTATGTACATGTACAGCACATTTTATACCGTGCAAGTTTAAAGTGAAAGTATGCAATGCAGTATGCGAAATTCTATTAGATACGGGTAGATTAGCAGTAGCACTAAAGTACCTAGAGTATGCTTAAATAGTTTAGTATGCTTGACGAAAGAAGAATAGACACAGAAGACGGAAAGTTACTCTGAATATGGTAATGAATTTATTTCCCTACACACCTTCATGATGCAAATGTACACAATACATATTCATTTGTCATCTCATCAGCGAATCGCTTCATTAATAATAATAATAATTAATAATAATAATCGTAAGATACTTTTGTGGTGAATATTTTATCATCATTATATCATAATATAGCAGTAGTACAGTAATAAATGTTGTGTACGTGTACAAGTATGTCATCTCATCATCGTAGTGTAATAGAAATAATGATTAGCAGATAATAGCAGTACAATAATATATAATAATACCGGCCATGAATTCTCATAATATTTTCTAGGGCCACTTTGCTCATAATCATAATATGGAAACAATACCAACGCTGCCAGTTGTCCTCACATCCGCCAAGAAGATTCTTGAGCTGCATGTGAAAAAACCAGGATTCGCATATATCGTCGCCATAAAAATATGAAACGTTTCCTACCTCGCACACACAACACATTTTCAATTTCTTCTTGCTTATTACAGACAACAATCATGTAATATATAAATTATGTATCGATATTCTCACGGACTGAGAAAACGGAGACAGAAAAGCGAATGAAATGAATTCACAATAATGATCATAAGAAGTTTAAATTATATTACGACAATAATAGTTACGTGCGCGTGTTTGTAATTTATACAGTTGACTGACAATGATAATAATAGTAGGTGCTAGTAATAACTTCATAGGCGAGTCGTAATAATAGTAGATGTGTTTGTGACAGTGACAGTACGAGAGCACCCTGGTGGGCACATGCAGTTGGTTGGCTACAAATGGACATTTACATGGAGCATTAGTGCTATGACGAACGAACGAAGATGACATACTAAATATACGATAATACATAGTGAAAGTAGTATAAATACACGTTACGCATTTACGCAACCACATCAACACAGTAACAGGTAAATATATAGCAGTGTTACAATAATAATTCTAATCGCCTGAATGAAATAATAATGAATGAACGAACAGGTAAGTGCT
The DNA here is from genome assembly GCA_019776165.1 of Pogonognathellus flavescens. Lineage (NCBI taxonomy): Eukaryota > Metazoa > Arthropoda > Collembola > Entomobryomorpha > Tomoceridae > Pogonognathellus > Pogonognathellus flavescens. The sequence goes on along the minus strand of JABASD010000851.1, from coordinate 34,168 downwards.
GTCAAGATATAAATAGACCATGGTGAATATCATGGGAACAAGTTGTAACAAAAAGGAAATTATAATAATCATAATAATATAACAGTAATAACAGTATAAGTAATTAATACCATAAAAAGGCGTCGTCAGCCACAAAACACACAAAACGTTCTTTTCATCTGCACTCACAAACACACAAAAACAACTTTCTCATCTTCTTTCCTCTTGCTCTACTCTTCTAATCACAATTTCACACACAAAGTAATTAATTGTATAATAATTAATAAGAGTGGTCTGGCTGGCATTCTATCAGTAGTAGTAATCATAATATTCATAATAATAATAATCTGTGGGTTATTTTGGATTCGTCCTTTTAAATATCAATATGCTATTTACCTAAAGTCTTTCTATAGTACAAACTATGCAACTCATCTTCTTCATTCTCCACAGTCATCTGTCTACTACAATAATATTACGCACACCAACGACTCATGCAGTTTTATTCCGAGACGAAGTGACCCAATTTAACTGAACTTCTCTTAGAAATGATTCTGATGATGTCGTGTCGTCCTTATTTAGTTTAATTTAAAGAGAACAGCTACGGTGTGCCTACGGCCTACACATATGCAATACGAGATAATTCAGGTTTCAAATAATTTGTTGTTAGTTACATGATTCTTATGTTTACGTAGACTGTTCTTCATAATCTTTTTAAAGGTACACGATATAATAATAATAATAATTATGGGTTACATATTATAAGTCACAGTAGACATATACATTTATTATATTTATATTTAGTTATAGTTATAGACATAGACAGTTTGTTAAATATTATTATGCTTAATAATAATAATATTTCTCTTGTACAAATTCTACAGCTAAGTATAGAGTCACGTCGTGTAATCGTGTATGTCTTCGTCGTCCTTTTGTCCTCAATTGATTAATTACCATTCAGTACAACTTACTTAAGTCTACCTTACTCTTATTTAAACACCTTACTAATTATTTCTGTACATTTTCTTCGTGAGAGAGTCCTGCAGAGATGATCTTCCTGTTTTACTTGTTAATCTTATTTTTACCCTCATATCTTAACTTTAACTTGTAATAATATTCTTATCATTACTCCTTCGTCCTAGCTATACATCTAACCTCTATAGAATATTTATAACTACTCTGTCTGTGGTACATAATATAATACAGTTTGTAGAGCCGTCTTTCCATTTCTTTGTGGAAATACTTTCTCTAGCTACTACTCCATAATAAAACATTTTTACTATTTGTATTTGCTTCGATTACATTATGTGAAGATCAACCTTTCAAAAAAGTTACAAATGACATCATAATATGTGATAAACAGGCAACTTGCTACACGTATTTATCTCTAGTAGAAGTACAATAGCATCAAACACTTAGTACACTATCCACAACAACAACAGTAACGATGCTCTTCTTCATTATTGAATAATCTTCTAAATAGTCATCCAATCATATTTGTAATTTTATTTATTACAAACATATTCCAAAGAGCATCAACATTAATTGCCTCATTGTATTAATCACGACGAAATTCTACAGAGACAATATTCCTAATAATTTAAATTAATTATATACACATGAGACTGACACGATTCAGTATTTGTCGTCAAAAGACGCAATATTAACATCAACATTATTTACTAATTATTTAAAATTAAAAACAAATGAGTCAACTGAACGATTGCTGCTCCTCAACTCCCAAACTGTTCCATTGCAGAGTATACAGAGTCCGCTGAAAGTTCATGCAGCAGTTTTTTGGAAGTTCACGCAACACTTTTGTCGTTGCAGTTGGCAGAGGAAGTAGAGGGAGGTTTTCGTATAAAAGTTGTTTTTGCAGCAGTGAAGGAGCGAACTAACAATAAGTCAAGTGTGAGTGTGACACACGTCAAGTTCAATGTCTCTAGAAAGAAATTCTGACTGCGCCTGCTGTGTACTTGATTTTTGAAAGAATCTTTTGATGCGTAATTTGAAGGATAACGAAGAAGTCTTTCTCCAAGTCATTTTCATTCACCATGTTGTGGCGTGAGTGATGATTTAAAAGTTTGCAGCTAATAATTGTAATTATATAATTGTAGACAGATTTGGATATTAAAATTGCGTGAAACTGTTATAATGTATTAGTAATAGTTCGTGTGCTCGTTTTGTTTTGTAGGGTAGAAGTCGCAGCGACGAGAAACAACAGCAACTCAAAGAAACAACAACTTGTTCAGCAAATGATTTCAACGGTTTGTGATTTGAATTAGATTTGTTAAGTTGTTATTACGATGGAGAGGTGGAACAATTCACAACAGACTTTTCTATTACAACAGTTAGTTGGCTATATACATTTATTATTATTTGGTAGGTACGTTCGTTACGATCCGTACAATTGTAAGTCACAGAGTGAGAAGTTAGTAAAAACTGTAGGGGTAAGGAGGAGGAGGGCGGCGCAGCTGTTTCTGTGTTTCTAACGGAGATTCGATATCCGCTCGACAAACAAAAAGACAATGCTTCATGAACGTGCAGCTTGAAGTGTCTTCTTGTTTCGGTTACTTATAAATTATCTAAATGAAGTTATATATATAGTTTATATATATTTGTGTATATATAGATTTATAGCTAGTATTGTATTCGTACAGTATAGATATAGGTTTATAGCATTATATATTTATAAGTAACCTACAATGGTTGGCTGGGTTAGCGTTTCCCTGAATGATGTTCGGAAAATGACCCCAGAGACTCCGTTGCCTCTCGCATTTTATTCACAGCTTCTTCGAGACGGCTTCTACTCGCAGCAGCAGCAGTTGACCTGCGAGTAGTTCTCCCGGAATCACGGAATGCCATTGATGACGAAGATGAAGACGACGTTGGTGGTGGAGGGTCTTCTTTCGCTAATCTTTCCTTTTTCTTAACCATTAATAGTTGTCGTTCGGCCGCTGTAAGGCCTCGGTGTGAGTCGCGCTCTCTCTCGCGCTCACGCTGCTCGCGGTGCATTAAGTTGAAGTTGTCTGAGGGAGCGTTGCTGTTGCTGTTGGATGGACGTTCTCGCATTCTCCGCTCTCGCCGCGTCTCCATTTTTTGTTGTGCCATTTCCTTCTCTAGCTCCTTACTCTCTGCGGATTTCAAAATGATACGACCACATAAAATAAGATTCGTCACATTTGCATTCCTGGAATTACAGCATGTCAATGTATGGATAGCTACCTTTAAGTACAATTCGTTCCGCGTGCTCGTTGGGAGAATCGTCGTCAGGAAGATCGTCCGCATGGTTGCCCATCAGACTGTGCAAACTCTCGTCATCAGAGTCGTCTTGATTGCCGACGGGCAGACTGATTGGTCCCGGAGCTAGATTGGCTGGATTCTTGGTCCGCAGAGCCGCTGCTACCCCGCTGGGTACGTCTTTCTTAGAAAAAGACGGAATGTTCAAACCAGTGAGGCCGGTGGAACTCAAGGGACTCGTCCCACTCTTACTTGTTGCTGTAGATGACTTCTTGTTGCCCGCGTTCCCGGAACCGGAACCACCTCCCATTCCATTCACCAGACCTCCTTGTCCCATATTACTGAACGGAGGGGTCATCCCAGCACCCAAAGGAAAAGAACCCAGTCCCAACGGATTGTACATCAGACCAGGATTCGGAAACAGGAATGGCAGTGCACTGGAGAGCATGTTTTGAGAGGCGGACGCTGCTGCCGACGAAGATGACTTTTTGCTACTCTTTTCCTCCTTCTTGTTTGTAGAACCACCAGAGGAAGAGTGTTGTGCACCAGAGGAATGGGTTCCGTCTTTAGAACCTTGTTTACTATTACTACCACTGTTATTTTCCCCCACTCCAGACATGCCCGGCATTTCGGACCCCATGCCCATATTTGGAAGTCCAAAACCAAAGAGAGGATTCGTCAAACCTAAACTACTTAAACTATTCAAAGATCCCAAATTTCCCAGCGAACCCAAATTCCCCAAAGAGCCCAGACCTCCGAATGGCATGAACAATGGATTTTTCGGGTCTAGTGAACCAAGCGGAAGACTTGCGAGAAGATTTGGATTCAGTCCTGACAAACCTAAAATAGCACACAAAAGACACAATATAATATTATAAACATCTGATAAGTTGCCCCATTATCCGAAACAAGAAAATTAAAAGATTGTGCAGTTACTGTTTAACCAACCAGGCAGTGACGAGAAAGCTCCCAGAGAAGAATACGCATTAGCAGCGGAGGTAGGAATTGAGGATGACGTTGTCCCTCCAACGGATGTCGGGATGGGTGGCGGACTAGTCAGCAACGGGGGTCTACCTGGACCTTTCTTTTTCTCCCCAGAGATTCTTCGATGCAAATCTGACGGCAGATTGCCCTTTTCCCTCACCAAATCAGCCCAACGCGGATCCACGTCATAAAGTGGGTTTTCGCTAAGCCACTGCGACAATATCTTTAACTGCGGTGCTTTTGGTCCCGTGATCTGCAATACAAAAGCCAACACATATTACAATATCACATGTAAAAATTGAACACCGGATGCAAGATATAGAGTTAAAAGGCTTAAAGAATATTCCAAACAGAAATGGGTGATTACTTTCTCTTTTTGTACCTTTTTGCCCGTGATCCTGTTGACAACGGTCACGTTTTCTTCTCCACTCAATTTGTTCCAATCGAGGAGCATGGGATCCACTCTTGGCCTCCTTCTTCGTCTGCCGTCCATGAATTCGGGTGTAACGGGTCTCTCCGGAGTCAAATTCGCATGCTCAGCCAGCCACTTGTTAACTTTTGCATCATGAGAAAATAAGTCAAACTTGGGGACTGCAAGCTCAGCCAATCGACTTAAATCACATTTGGGCATTTCTGATAAATGAGATGGAGCCGGCATTGACGCTGCTCCTAAAATAGTCATGCACAAACGTTCTTGCATAAGGCACAAATCATTTGTGGTTCGCATAGCAAACTACGCAAGGAAAATAAACACCTACGAAAGTAATCAATTCGCTTGCCCGTTTACGATAAAAATGCCTTCTGCCCTGCTCTCACTCAAAATTTACTGACAAAGTAGATCTACTCAAAAACTCTCAACAATAATAAATCATAGTCAACACTAAAAGGGATTTTCAAGTCGTAATTAAAAACTCCCTTGTGTAGAAACAAAAAATAAACTACACATAAGCTCCCGTAAAATACTCATAACAAAATAATAGAACAATGAAAAACGCTCAGCATAGATAAATAATGCCGATTAAATAAACACGTCAAATCTAACTAATACTCAAAGTACGCTGCCCTGTCTGAAATACGTAAAATGTGAAAGTAGAAGGGGGATGACACAGACATGAAAAGTAGAAAGACAGATCGATAGCCATACCTGCTGCGCCACCGCCTCGAGGGCTGCAATCTTTTTTGTTAGCAGCGTTGAGAAGAGATGACACGTTTTGCTGGTGACCCGCCGCAGCACCCGCAGCTGCCAACCGACTAAATTCCTTTCCGGCGGCAGAGTTGAACAAAGACAGCGTTGCACTTAGCAATGGATTTGAAAATATATTTTGAGCCATTGGATTGTTATGATGTTGCTGATCTTTGGAGGACGAAGACGTTGGATTTTGTTGATGTGCGGAGGCGGGAGGTGAATGCAAATTAGCAAGTGGGGAGCTACTTGTTCTTCCACCCCCTCGAGAGGGATTCTGTTTGGGGGGAGCAGGCCGATTAAAAATTGACAACCCACTTTGCCCTTTGTTGGCTGAAAGTCCAAATACAATCTCGTCCAATTTCTTTCGTTTTTTATCCTTGTCCGCAGGCGGAGCTGGAGGCAATGGATCTGAATCTCCCAGCTGTGTTACACCACAAAAAATTAATAAAAAGTAAAAAATGTGTTCTTGTATTTGTATTCATCATTCAAAATCAAATGCAGCAAATGATTTACCTTTCGCTTTCTTAATTTGTCCAACATGTTTTCCAACTTTGACTGTTTGGCCGGTTTCGGTTGGGGTGGTTCTGGTTCAGGAGGAGGTGGAGCGGGTGTTCGTCTTTCTTTTTCTTCTCGTCTGGGAGTATTGAACAAACCAGGACTTTCTCTACGTTGACGCTTTGACATGCTACACGATAGAATGCAAATAAAATAAAATAGTTAATTATAGTTAACAAAATTATGTCAATGTAAATTCTTAGTTTAAAATGCATGCCTCTCAGTGTTTTAAAAATAAATATTTACCCTGCAGATAAGTCCATGGGTGACGAGCTGTTTGTTTGGTTATTGCTGGCAGTGTTTTTGTGATTACTGGGTGGTGAATTAAGCGTAACAGGAGTAACCGTAACACTGCTGAGAGATGACAAAGCTGACATGGCAGCTGCAGCTACAGCATTGCTCATATTATTACTGGATTTAACACTCAAGTCTAGGGAGGAAGACTGGGACTGTGAACTGAAACTCTGCTGTGGTGACTGCAAGGGTGGGATTTGGTGCTGGACATTTGGTTGGTGCGACGAGCGAAGAAGCGAAGCCATGGAAGGATGATGTTGATGGGCGGGAGGAGGTGGCTCGAATTTTCTTTGCTGCGAATTCCCTCCGCGGTTTGGAGTATTGCTTCGAGAGCGTGGATTCGGATTTTGACTCTGACTGGGACTTTGATTCTGACGTTGCCGTTGATTTGAATTTTGTTGAGCAACCGTTTCCCTTTGACTCTGCAACGCAGCGACATTTGCCTGATGAAGATTTTCAATCTCTTTATCCTCTTTTTCCTGTTGTTGTTGCTGTTGAAGCTGCTGTTGCTGCTGCTGTTGTTGCTGCTGTGACTGATGAGGCCCTCCACCTCCTCTCATGGACGATGTGACAAGAGGAGAGAGTCGTGAAGAAGACACGTGAGTCATCATGTTATTTGGAACGTGAATACTGTGATTGAGCAAAGCTTGCAATTTGGCTCGCTCGGTTTCCACGTCGATGGCAATACGTCTTCTCCTCCCGCGCCGTCCACCTGAGCCAGTAGAGGGAGGTGGAATGCCACTGGGAACGTTGAGACTGGGTATCGTCAACGGACTCGGAGTAGTCGGTATATTGATGGTACTCATTGTTGGAGGGAGTGACGAGGGAGGTTGGTGGCTAGGAACAGAAATTGGTGATCCTCCAGAACCTGCACCGCTACTGGAATTCGAATGCTGTCCAAGAGGTGTCGATGAATTTGCATTTGGACCTCCCATTCCAGGACCAGAAGAAAGCAAAGGAATATTTGACGGTGGGGGTGGCGGGAGACTCATTATAAGATCTTCTGGTGGAGCTAAATCTGAACTTTCTGATATCGGCGTGGGAGTTGCATCCCGAGCAGGAGCTCCCGGTGTCGTGTCTGGAGTACCTTGTGGAGTGTATTCAAAAATATCTGCGACACCTGCAGAGCTGAAAAATCTTGACACGGGCCATTCATTCTTTTCTATTGCGTGTACAATGTGCTCCAATCGAATTTGAATGGCTTTGTCCCTTGGCCAACGGATTGGGTTCATTTGATTCAATAAATTTCCTAATGCTTCTATGTTGTTGCTGTCTCCAGTCAGAATATCAGAAAGTGACATTTTTGGTCCATTACCTTTAGAATCGTCTGATGCCAGAGTCGGCTGCAACACAGACAAAGGAGCAGAGGGAGCGGGAATGTCAGGCACTGAAAACTTAGGTGAGCCTTTCACTTGAACTTCAACTCGATTCATTTTCTCGGCCGGAAGCTTAATTGTAATTTTAAACTCGTCTTTGATTTCTACTTGAACTTCATTCATTTCTGAAGACGAACTGGTTTTGGATTCGTCATCTGCCAATCGAGATCTAGCCAAGTCAGCTGCAACTTTACTTTCTGACAAAAGACGATTTTTTAAATCGTTTTCTATTTCTTCTGTTCTTTTCTTTAAGAATGCAGCAATACGCTCTTCATGTCCTTCGCCCATTAACATCTTTTCAAATGAATCTTTTCTGAATGTTTCAATAATACTTTCTTCTTTGACTTCTTGCCGCTTGTCTTCCTTCTTCATCTCTAGGATTACTTCTTTAACTTTTGACTCGTCTTCGTTAGGTTTCGAATGAGGCTCGAAATGTTCTTTTTCCGGACATTTTTCATTTTCTTTAATTTCGCTCTCACTATTTTCAACTTCTTTGTTCACAGATACATCCTTTTCAGCACTCTGTTTTTCCTCTGCGCTAGTCTCTTCGTCTACCTCCATTTTCTCTTCAGGTTTGGGTGTACTGCTGCGTTCTTTCCCTTTCGTATCATCGTTTGAAATATTTTCCGTTTCTTTAACTTTGACTTCATCTTCTGGAACATCTTTTGGTTCTTCTTTGATCACAACCTCTTTTAAAATACTGTTGTTTTCTTCGTTTGCCTCTTCAGGTTTTTCAGTAGCAATAACATCTTCCACAGTGGGATTTTTCTCAGTAGGAATTTTCTCAGTAAGAATTTTCTCTTTGACAGGACTTTTCTCCTCGACAGGACTTTTCTCTTCGACAGGACTTTTCTCTTCGACAGGACTTTTCTCCTCGACAGAACTTTTCTCCTCTACAGGACTTTTCTCCTTAAGGTCTTTCTCTTGCACTACATCATCCACTTTCCCGTCCAAAGGTTCGTTTGCCTTTTGATCTGCCTCAGCTTTTGAATCGGTATCCATAGATTCTTCGTCAGATTTTTTCGTTGTTTTTTCTTCTTTCTCTTCTAAAAGTTCTTTTTCTTTAGCAGCACAAATTTCTTTAGCCGCGGCTTCTTCCTGAGCTTTTCGTTCACGCTCCTTTCTCTCTTTTTCAGCAGCACTGGCTTTCTTTTCTGAAAGAAGTTTTTCCAATTGAGCAATAGCTGCCTTCCCTTTCTCCAGCTCTTCAGCATCCCGCTTTTTCCTTAAATCTTCTCTTTCCTTTTTAATGTCTTTTATTTCTATATCCACAAAATCCGATCTCCTCTTCTTCAATTCATCTGGCTCCGATTTCATTTTCTTGTACTTTTCTGCAGGATCAACAAGAGGTTCACCAGCGATGTGACGACGAAGAATTTCACGGAATGACAATTCAGGATCATTCAAATAAAACAAATCTGTTCGTCCTAGTCCATGTCTATAAAATAAGATTATAAAATCACATTTAACAATTTATAATTTAAAACCGAATAAAATTGTTAAAGTGCCGAGGAAATACCTAGCAGCTCCAAAAAGTAAATCTTTGTCATGTTTTCCCGGAATCCACCAATCCGGCATATCAAGAGAAGGTTGACACAGTCGAAGTCTTTCATCTAAATAAGGATGGCTAATGATTTCTTCACGAATTTTATTTAAAAGTTCAATTCTCTCTAAAGTTCGTCGAGCTCGTTCTTCAGGAAGTGGATCGACGGGAACTTGAATTAAGTCTGCAAATATATTCCACACAATTCAAGTATTGAATCCAAAGTCAGAATATAATAAACGCAACAAGGCAATAAATAAAAAAACAATTAATTGTAAAGTTATTAATAAATAAATAAGCAAGGAATTCATTCTTACCGAATTCTATTGCGAAAAACAACCATCATCACATCCATGCCACGATTAATGGGGGAAAACAAAAACACAAAAATGTTAGAGCATAAAAGACTAAAAAAACATGTAAAGCAGGAAATTGAAAATAGTACCTTCTTGGGCGGTCAATTTTTTGCCACAAATTCGTTTACACATCGCATAAAAGGCTTTAAAATATTCTGTTAGCGTTTCGTCAAATTTTTTATCAAGTCTTGACAATGCACGGAATTTTGACCAATCGTAAATATTTTCTTTTCTGCAATTAAAACTGCTGTACTGAATTCCAAATGTTGACACGGCTCTGTAAAAATCAGATTCTTCTTTCTTCGACCACCGCTTCTGGTAAACTTCCAACTTTTGTCTTTCTCTTTCTCTCACAATTTGCTCTATTTTCTCTTTTCTTTCCATTCTCTGTGATGGCAAATTATCAAAAATGTATCATTAGATCGCTATATAGCTTATGCCACAATAACCACAATGAATGAATCAACACTGATATGACGATAGTTATTTATATAGGGAGGAAATAACTTTCGTCATACCAGCGTTGGAATGAATAATGTAAGTTAAGTTTGTTAAATAAAAAATGGCAATTACTTTCAGGTATACCTTAGCCTTTTGAGCATTTCGCACTTCCTCTTTTTTAAAATTTCTTTGAAATGAGGTAATAAGCTTTCTAAGGCGGGTGTTAAGGTCAGATATTGTTGGCCAGTAAATAATATTACTTTCCTCCTCCACCATCGGCTCGGCTTCTTCAGGCTTTTCAATCTTCGCTTCACTTTCTGTCTTTATTTTAATGAAAGCTATGTCGGTTTCCGAAGGATTGCCAACAATTTCAGTTTCATTGTTTAGCTTTCCGATTTGGTCGTTGGGCTCGACGTTGATAGCTGATTGATTCACTTTTTCTAGATCGGTTTTTTCTGTAATTTCACTTTCACTCGTTTTACCTTCTATAATTTCCTTTTTGATTTGAATTGGTTCTTGTTCCGAGTCAGTTGTATTTTCCACCTTCGAGTCTTGTAAATTCTCTTCTTCCGTCGTTGTTTTCTCAGATTTCTTATTTTCAACTGCTTCTTCTTTTTTATTCTCTGAGTCTTTTGCTTCAAGATCACAAATATTATTTTCCTCAGTTTTTGACTCCACACCGGTTATTTCCTCGACGCTTAACTCTAGCTTCTTCACTGTTTCTACATTAGATTGTTCAGCATTTTCCCCGCTATCAATTTTAACCACTTTCCCTTCATCGACAGCAGTTTCTGCTTCATTCAAGCTTTGACAACTTTCTGCTGGTTGACTTTCACCATGTTCGCTTTCAGTTGTTGGTAGCTTATCTTCGGTTTCAGGTGTTGGTAGCTTATCTTCGGTTTCAGATGTTGGTAGCTTATTTTCAGTTTCAGCTATTGGTAGCTTATTTTCGGTTTCAGATGTTTTTAGCCTGTTTTCGGTTTCAGATGTTGGTATCTTCTTTTCCGTTTCAACTGTTAGCCTATTTTCTCCATCTACTTCAGACTGACTTTCTTCATCTACTTTAGGCTGATTTTCTCCGTCTATTTTAGGCTGATTTTCTCCGTCTATTTTAGGCTGATTTTCTCCGTCTATTTTAGGATGATTTTCACCGTCTATTTTAGGGTGATTTTCACCGTCTATTTTAGACGCATTTTCTTCATCTATTTTAGGTTGATTTTCTCCGTCTATTTTAGGCTGATTTTCTCCATCTATTTTAGGCTGATTTTCTCCATCCACTTTAGGTTGATTTTCTCCATCTATTTTAGGTTGATTTTCACCATTCGTAACATCTTCTGTCTTAACTACGTCTGGTTTTCCTCCAGACTCAATTTTACTTTCGAGAATTACAGTTCCTGGATTTTCCTTAGGTGCACCATTAGGTTGAATTTTTTTAAGGGCTGCTGTTTCGTTATTAATAGCGCTTTCTAAATTACTATTTTCTTCGTCTTCCATTTCTTCACCAGCAACAGCCTTCTCTAATTCTTCTTCATTTCTATAAATGGGCAAATAAATATGTTAGTGACACAATCTTAAGGTTACACTTCATCAGAAACTAATTTTTATGAGATTTACATTACACTTCATTTTAAGACAAAGCACTTACACTTCACATGATATTTCAGCAAGGACTGCAGATCCATCAGGAGGTCCACAACGATGTAGAAAACAGAGAAGAGGATCCATTCTCATCATATTGTAGCGCTCATATCCGTGCTTAAATGTACCTATGAGTAGAGAGGCATCCGCTTCTCGGTCCCACCAATCAACGGGACCCGAGTCAACAATCAACGTCGGAGGACATACTTTCACTTCCGTGTATGGAACTCCTTCCTTAATCTTTTGAGCGAAGTCTCCGATAATTTCCTGTTTAATGTAGTACAGCATTCGAATTCGAAGGAGAACCCTGAAAATGAAATATTAAATATTATGTGACTAAACACAATCAATTTCAGTTAATGACTTTAATAAAAATAAACGGAAAATCCTTTGCGCACATAGCATAAATGGGTTTGTCCAGACAGTTAGGAAATTGAAAGTCATAAAAAGCTCGCGAGTTCACTTTTAATAATTATTAAGAAACTTACTTGTTGGCATGCTTTGTTAAATGCTTTTTGTAGTTGCCGTCCAAATGAACATCTCCATCGAATTTCTCATCTTTCAGCCAATCCTCATTTTCTGGGAATTTATCTGCACCTTTAGCAAGTTTTTCTTTCTTTTTGCTCTTGCGACCTCCGCGGGAGACTGGATTAGCTAAACCTGTAACAAAATAATTGTACATCAAACTTGTATTGGAACTTTGGAACGGAGCAAAGTATAATAAAATCTGCATTTCAGGTTACCTGAATGGTTCCTTGTAATTTTTGTCCCATTTTCAACCGGGCAAATCAAATCTTGTACAAAAGACTTGACCTTTTCGTCCCCTTTAAAATTCTTGACACAATGAAGTAACTGTAATTTTTAGAATATACGAATTGAGTTTTATTGTGCAGAACAAAAATAAATTTCATATTAAATTATGATTGTAACAAAACGTACGATAACTCGAGAGGCGTCTTCAATGTTTTGATCTTGCCATCCTTTCCTAAACTGACCTTGGTTGAGAATTTCTTCCCATCGACTCCATCTGCAACAAAGTTACACACGTTGTTACCATTTGATGGTCGAATGATATTATAGAACAGTGAGGGGTTGAGGATGTTAAAAAATTCAGTGGTGAGAAGATAAGACGTTGAACGCATAATGAGAATTCAAAGATTCTCATTCAGTATTAGCATGGCTAGTCATCATAAAATACTCAAGGAACATTATTTTAAGACGTTTTGAAAACACATACCCAAAGGTGAGAAGGCCTTTCTCGATTTTGTAGCATTCGCTTCTTGACCACCGGCCATATTCCACGACTCCATCGTCTGCATGATAATCTTCATCAACATTACGACGATTTCGCCTTGGTTTCGGATTGTTATGTTTGCCTCGCCTTCCTCTTCCTCTGGTTCTTTCCCCTGGTCCTCCTTCATCATCAGAATCAGTGGAACTTTCCAATTCCGATATGTCCATAACACCTTCGTCGTGACCATAACGTTTGATTTGGGTTCGTCTTCTAGGTTCGATTATTATCAGCTCCTGTAGAATTAAACGTACACGATTTAATAAATATTTTGAAGATCTGTCAGAATGACAAAAAGTTATTCGCTGGCACTTACATCCACCTTTTCTCCATACTCGTTGACATCAATTTCAGCTTTTCTTGCCCATTTCTTCCAGAAATCGGGATCATCAATGTTTATGTCCTCCCGGTTGCCCGATGCGGCAAAACTGGCTTTGGAGAAAGTTGAGCCTTTCTCACCAGTTTCCAACGTGATGATTTGAGTTCTTCTTTGGAGAATGCAATCAATATCTTCTTCACAGAATTTATCTCCCGCGTTATCTTCGTCCATGATGGCTCCGTAAGCTCCCCTCTTGAGCAGATCTTCCACTTCCTTCTTAGAGAGCTGTTTTGATGCTGTTGCATTTGGATCTGCTGCCTTCCCACTCACTTGACTGGTATTCATACTTTGAAGCACAGCCTTGTCTAAACCGAGCTTAAGAGACGCTCTGTCGAACATTTCCCTTTCGTACGTGTTGCGACAAATCAGACGGTACACTTTCACCATTTTGGCTTGACCGATACGATGACAACGGGCCTGAGCTTGAAGATCGTTCTGGGGGTTCCAGTCCGAATCATAAATAATGACAGTGTCCGCGGCGGTTAAATTGATTCCAAGGCCTCCAGCTTTTGTACATAGTAGAAATACAAATCGGTCTGAGTCGGGTTTACTGAATCTGTCAATAGCTGCCTGTCTCACAGGTCCCCGAATGCGACCATCTAATCTTTCGTAAGGATACTTTCGATAAATCAAATAATCTTCTAGAATATCAAGACATCGGACCATTTGACTAAATATGAGCACACGATGTCCATTCGCCTTGAGTTTCGGCAACAGTTTATCCACCAACACCATTTTACCAGAAGAAGTTACTAAGGCTTTATAGTATAAATCAGAGAGATCATCTTTTGGAACATTGTACACTTGACGGTAGTCCAATTGAATTTGGTCTTCAGCTCCGTTCAGCAGGTACGGATGAATACAACATTTTCTCAGTTCCATCATTGTATTCATTAAATTTGGAATATTGGATGAGTTCGTACCTTTGCTCAAAAAAGAAAAGTTTTTCTCTAGAATGGCTCGGTAATACTTTTTTTGCATATTTGTCAACTCCACTTCAATGATTGTTTCCTCCTTAGGAGCAATGGACTTTTCCACATCCTCTTTAAGTCTTCTCAACATCATAGGCTTCAAAATTGCTTGCAACTTTGAAACCTGAGTATCTGTTTTCAGTTCTCCGAACTCTTTAGAGAAGTTTTCATCCGAACTGAACTGAGCAGGCTCCAGGAAGTTTAGAAGAGAAAATAATTCATTGACATTATTCTGAAGAGGTGTTCCACTCAAAAGAACCCTATGTTCCAAATTCAACATTCGAAGTCCTTCCAGAAGCTTACAGTTTTTATTTTTGAGTCGATGTGCTTCATCAATAACGCAAAGGCGCCAAGGAAAATCCTTTAACTCCATTACGTCAGTCAGCACGATTTCAAACGTTGTGATAAGAACATTAAATTTGAAAACGTCTTTTATATTCATTTGAGGATTATCAGGATGTCGATAGAAAAGTTCGTACTCTTGAATCATATTTCTACTCGCCACGGAGCCGTGGTAAACAACTATATTGAGATCAGTCCAAGTTTCGAATTCTCTTTGCCAATTAGGAACGGTTGATAAAGGAGCTATGACCAAAAATGGACCACGAATACCGTAGCGGTGTACAGAATCCACGAACGTCAATGACTGAATAGTTTTCCCCAAACCTACAAAATTGAAAAAATACTTGAGAATTTCAAAATATTTCAAAAATTATTTAAAATAATTTTTTTACAATTATCAACATTTACCCATTTCATCGGCTAGTATACAATTGCGACTGTTAAACCAGGAGAAGGACAACCAATTGAGACCTTCAAGTTGATACTCTCGCAGATTATTGCCATTTTGGTAAATAGGACTTTCATCCAACTTCACCCATTCTGCAGGTTTGGGTCGTTTCTTCACTTTCCATTGATCTTTTGGTGGAGGTTTATAAAACTTGTGGAACTGAACCAACTTTGATGGGTCGATATCATCGTGAAGCTCCCACGTTGATTCATCGTATGGTAGAGATCTCCATTTCACTAAATAATTTCGCGTTACGTTGCCTGTGGAAGGATCTTTAACTTCACTCATATCAAGAATTCTGTCTACTTCTGTGAAATCCGGATTAAAAGGTTCCTCCTCTAAGAATTCAAAAATGTTAGAATTTTGGCTAAGCTTTTGCTTGTACCGCTTAATTTTTTGGTTAGCTCTTTTGTCGCCTTTCAATAACTCCTCTTCAGTTTTCCACTCACAATGTAAATATGAAAAACTCTTGTACTTTACATAAAATTCTTCTACTTCAATTATTTCAGGTTCACGTTTCACCTTTTCTTTTTTCTTGCGTGGTTTGTCTTTATTTTCCCTTTTCTCATCGTCTGGTTTGTCCTCAGCTGTGTCTTTTACTTCTGTTTCACAACCATCCACTGCCATTTTCTCTTCAGCTGTTTCTTTATTTTCCTTTTCTGCCTCATTTTTGTCAGAAATTTCGACTTCCTTTTCAATCAAATCGACTTCGGCGACAGTTTTCTTTTCGATCGAATCAGCTTCGGAGAGCGTTAGCTTTTCAGTCGAATCAGCTTCGGAGAGCGTTTGCTTTTCAGTCGAATCAGCTTCGGAGAGCGTTTGCTTTTCAGTCGAATCAACTTCGGATGGAGTTTTCTTTTCGTCGCTTGCTATGTCAACTTTACTTGGCTCATCAACTGTTTTGGAATCTGCATCTAATGGCTTTTCATCTGATTGACAATTTTCCTTAATGTTCGCTTTGTCATCAACTTCCATCGGCGTAATATCTTCCGAAGTTGATTCAGTTTTATTGTCAGTTTCCGGTTTTACTTCGTCCATTTCCTTCGTAGGGCTTTTAGATTCTGGCTTCAAGTCATTATCCATTATGTTGGCTGCAACTTCGGAAAGCTCTTTCTCTTTGGGTTCTTCAACTGTACTTTCCGAGTCCTTTTCATTTTTCTCGCCATCAACTGTGGAGGTTTCACTTTCTTCTTTAGAAGTTACAATTTTATCATCATCAGCTTTGATTTCTTCGGCCTCTGATTTATCGCTCTTATTTTCAGCGGTCTCAATCTTTTCCATTTCACCTGTCTCTGGATTAATCATTCCTTCTTCATGTTTGTACTCTTCCGCAGTAGACTCTTGTTTTTCTGGGGCATCCTCTTTGGTCTTTTGTTCGTCTGCTTTCTCTTCTAGATTTTCTTTATTTTCATCATTGATTTCATCTTCGTCATCTGATGACTCAACAATTACTTCACGTTTCCCCATTCTCATGGACAAGAGGTGCTGGACTATCATCGTATCTTCTTCGGCAGGGTTCTATAAAATAATTGTGAATGTAACAAATTCGAATAAATGGATTAAGCAATTGTCAATTGTTAAAAGGAAGTATGTTTGGGTATGTTAACAAGACAAAAACGTACGACGAAAACAAAGTTGGGTTTGCTGGAAACCATTGGTTCTTCTTTTTTCTGTTCCTTTTTCTTGGATTTCGATGTACTCTTTACGGGTGCAGCAGGTTCCGGTGGCTTTGGAGTTGCATCTGCAGGTGGTGCAGCTGAGGCGTCACCCTCAGTGGGAATTCCTGCAGCAACGGCATCAGCAACAGAAGCAGCAGTAGCTGCTTCGATTGCTTTCAGCGTTTCTTTGTTGGGAAGAAGCAAATCATCATCAGAAATAGCCAAATCGATATCATCGACATATTTCTTTCTCTTTGTGTTACGAGCTGATCTTCGTTTCTGTATGACATCATAATTTACAATTTATTAACCAATACGTCATATATCATTATTATATATTAGTCCACACATGAATTTTGTTGGATTTATAATTTACATTTGAATTGTCATCTTCGGGTGGGGGTGAAGGAGGCGGAGTAGCATCCATATCGGATCCTTCGGAGTCGCTCCTCTTCCTTTTCTTCTTCTTCGACAAAGCTAATAAAGTCCTGCAAGCGAACAAATGTGGATCATCAATACAACTGTAACAAGGCATAGTACAAAGCACAATAAAGGGCAGTCAATAATTCCAATTGTAATTACTTAGAGGGTCGCTTTTTGCTTGAGCTAGACTTTAACTTTGCTGATTTCTTCTTTTTGGGCTTTTCGGGTGTTGCAAGCTCTGGAGTAGGAAGAGGTCCTGTGGACATGGCTTCAGTAGTTGTATTTGTGCCATCTTGGGTGCTGGTATCACCTTCCCCTCCGCTAGTGGACACAGAGGGGCCTCCTTCAGCTGCTGTGATACCAGCAGCACCAATCCCGTTTTTTTGATCCGATTCAATGGTATCGTCTAAAAGACCGGGTGGGCCGGTTGTATCTCCTTCTAGGAGATTATCGCCGAGTTGCGACGAATTTTGGTTCTCGCCACTCAAGGGTGGCGGTTCAACTGCCGGTTTTTTCTTTCTAGATCTAAAATAGTCAGCAGGGCTCACGTAACACATAAAATAAACATTAAAAACTTGTAGTTAGAACACAATTTACCTTTTAGGAGTTTTTTCTTTCACCGGCTTTGGTTCTTTGGCTTTCTTTTCCTTTGGAGATTTCTGCTCTCTAGGTTTCCTACAAAATCCACATTCATCATATTAATTACAATTTTCAAAAATTCCTTTGACAAAATTCAAAGTGACACGGGTGCAAATAGTAGAAACACTAAATCTCTAAGCAGAGTGGGCAGTAATATCAATAATTCACTATACCTAGGTTTTTTGGGTTTTTTCTCGGGAACTTCCGGAGGTACATCCTGGAATTCGTATACTTCATGCGGCAATGGACCGGGCGCCGAAAAATTAGATGCAGGTTGTCCTAAGCTTCCGCCAAGTCCACTTAAGTCTTTAGACTCTTTTTGCTTCTTCCCTTTTCCACCACCTTTATTTTCCCTGGGTTTTCTCTCCTTCTTCTTTTTAGATTTCCCAACTGGCTCATCTAACATGTCCCCAGGGAGAACATCCATAGGCACTCCCTGAGTGTAACACACAAAAATCAATAACCATCTCCACCATACAAACTACATCATATTATTCATCTCCCTTTGCTACCACTACAAAAGCGAATCAATTATTCACAAGCATCTTTTAAATTATTTGGGACAGTCCCCTTTTAAATGGAAAATTTTTAGAGTTCGCACATCTACTACCTGAGGCAAAGGCGGCATTGGACCTTGACTGTACATGGGTCCTCCGCTTTGATTTGGCACAGCACCCATAGGAGGTTGCATGCTATACTGAGGGCCACCAGGAGGCAATGACTGTTGTTGTTGCTGTTGCTGTAAACTCCGTAATCTCTCTTGTAATTCGTTGATCTAATAAGAAACACACATTATAAGTAAAATTCCCAGATTAAAATTAATGTCAAAGTTTGTGAATGTGAATGTTGGGATGTGGTACCTGAAGCTGAGTTTGTTGGGAAGGTGGTAAAGAATACATATGTTGAAGTTGTTGTTGCATCTGATGAATTTCGAATTGAAGTCTATCTGGAGTTCCGGGGGAGTTCATATGAGGCGGCATTTGTTGTGGAGGTCCTCCATGAGTCATTGGATATTGTGAAGGACCCGGTGGAGGTCGAATACCTCCACCACCCGCCATCGGATGAACACCACCTGGTTGATATTGATTTCCAGGGTATATGTCAGGTCTCACACTTCCCGCATGGTAGTTTGCCATATAAGGAGGTTGTTGCTGTGGTGGAGGCTGTCCCGAGTTGGCAACATCAACGGCTCCTGGAAACCTCTGCTGTTGATATTGATGTGGAGGAGGTTGAGGAGGCATCATGGAAGGCTGTCTCATTCCTACACTGGAGGAAGCATTCATGGAATTATTTGGGTATGCCGAATTTTGTTGTTGTCCCGTCGGCTGTTGTGACGGGCCCCCATAACCACTCATTATGTTTCCAGCGGACATAGCGTTCATTACAGGATTGTGATTTTGTAAAGGAGTGCCTTGCTGAGAATTATTAACTTGGGACATTCCTTGAGAAACGGGCGACGGAGTGGACATTGAAGAATTGTTGGAAACCTGTGGACTCATGCCCATGCCTGAAGACGAGAAGGCGTTGGTAGAGCTCATATTATGCTGTGGATTATTGGAATTACTATTTCCTACAGAAGTCATGGAGCTGTTTCCAGCCGAGTTGACAAGTGATGAAACGGAGGATGGATCACAAGCAGAATTAGGCGGTTGTTGATTGACCTGAGAAGCGTCTAGTGAAGAAGACAGAGAGGAGAGACTGTTGTCATTGCCCATAGGAGATTCATTTAAAGAATTAATGACTGAGGAGTAGCGAGAATCCTCTTGCATTGGCTGCTGCATAGAAGACCCTGACATTGGCCCTTGTGATTGATTTGAGTTGAGATTATCGACTGACGAAGAGTCGTGAGTGCTGTGACTGCTGCTGTGCGTCGAGTCGTCCCCAACAGTCAAAGAAGAAGACAACGAACTTAACGAATTTAATTCATTGCTGAGACTGTTGGAGTTTTGAGGCGGAGCGGGAGTCGACGGTTTGGACATTTCATCTCTCGCCGACTGAGGCAGAGAACACTCCGGAACCGATGTGTCCATCGTTGCACTTAAACTACTGAGCTCCAAATCGGAAACGTCCTGCCCGCCTCGCACCATATTGGAAAGCGTATTGTCCATACTTGACGGATGCTGCTGGGGCGTCAATGGAGAGTGAGGCAGTCCGCTGTGTCCAGGAATGTGTGACAACAGATTTCCAGGACTGCTGTTGGCCTGTTGCTGCTGGTGAAATGATTTGGGCACGGACGGCTGCTGCGAAGGTCGTATTGGAGGTGTTTGCCATTGAGTGGGCGACATTGGTGTTTTGGGTCCACTTATGCTCGGTGACATGGGCATGGACATAGGTGTCTTGGGGCCACTCAGTGGACTCATCACTCCCCCGACAGGCATATTGTGAGGCTTCGGAGACGGAGAATTTTTATTCACGTGAGGCATCACCATCTGCTCTAACTGCTGTAAACTACTGGGCTGTTGATTTTGTTGAGGGGGTGGTGGTGGACCTGAGGAATTCGGTCCGGCACTCTGTGATAGACTCTGTGACAATGTTTGTACGGGTGACGCAGGTATCGTGGGCGTCGTTGCGGCTGGTGGTCTCGGTGACGGGGCCGGTGGTCTTGGCGACGCATTCGGAAGTCGAGGTGAGAGTTGAGGAAGTTGAGCATAGCCAGGTCGATAGCTAGGACTCCCGTTCGGAACGGGAGAATTGACATTCACACCTGCAGGCCCTGTGTAGGGGCCCGGGTAAGGCGTTGACATTGGATTGGCAGACGGTGGTGGCCCACCACTGCCCATTCCCTGAGTGGCTGAAACTTGCCCGGGATAATACTGTCCATATTGATTCCCATATTGATTATGTTGGGCTGTGGGCATTGTGTATTGCTGCTGACTGTGGTGTGAGGGCACGGAGGATGGGTACGTTGGTGTTGACGGCGGACCCACCACCGGACCACCGCTTCCCAGTCTGCCCACAGTAGAGGAAGCCAGGTGGTAGTCAGAGTACTGCTGCTGTTGTTGTTGCTGGTTTGCATTTGGGTACATGTTTTGGGCATATTGAGGTTGTGACATTACAGGCGTCGGTCCTTGAGGACGTGCCATGTACGGAATGTTGTGCTGAGAGCTTTGCGAAGGCTGTTGCTGTTGTTGCTGAGGTTGCTGCTGTTGCTGTTGTTGTTGTTGCTGCTGTTGTTGTTGTTGTTGTTGTTGGGGGGTGGTTGGCTGCTGCTGCTGATTGATTTGTTGTGGTTGTGGTGGTCTTGGTAGATTTGAAGGGTAAGCGTGAGGTTGTCGATAGGCCGTAGCCGCATTCGGAGGGTAGTGATGAGGCAAGGTGGATCCGTAACTTTGCTGCTCGTTCCACCGTTGCATTTGTTGTACGTACATCGGATCCTGGCTCGGTGTTCTGTAAGCCCCGAACTGTTGTTGAGAATGGGGCTGGGGAGCCGGACTGACCATCCTTGGCGGAGGAGGAGCGTGTGGTTGCTGCGCCGGAGGAGGAGGAACTCCTCCCCCCGGTCTCATCATCCCTTGACTTTGTACAGAGTAATCCTGATAATGCTGTTGAATACTGGGGCTGGCCACGTTGGATGGTTGATGGTACGGAGGGTAGCCTGCCATTGGTCGAGATGGAGCCCCTCCGGGAGGCGTTCCATAGCTCCCCAGAGTGGGCTGAGAGCTGGACGGGTACTGAGCATACTGACTCGCGTAATCCGGGTAGCCTCCAGGTCCTGATGCCATTTTGGACGCTGAAGTCATCCCCTGACCAATTTGAGTATAGCTGGGCGGTTGGCTGTTGAAACTCTGCATGACGCTCTCTACGCTGCTCCCCGACCGTTGTGATGGATTCGCCTGCGCTTGAGAGTTAGCGCTGCCGAAGCCCGAGTCGCCAGTCCCTAAGTCCGCCAAACCATCCAGCATTCCACTTCCCAGGTCATCGCCGAATAAATCGTAGTTTTCCATACCTCCTGGGAACTACTTGTGGATTCGCATTGTAAGTTTTTCACGTGCCCGGCGATCGGAGATGGCAAGGAGGATAGGTCAACGAGTAACGCAGGTTAGATCCGGCGGTTGGCGAGAAGAAGTCGTAGAGAGGGAAACTCTTGGTCACCTTGGCACACCTTTCTTCCGATCCAGAAGAATGCTGTTCACTGTTTACTTGGATTAGACTTCTATCCGATGCAAACATCATTGTTCACTACATTTCGCCATCCTTTTTTAATCCTACACATAATTCAATTCTTATTATTAATTTCTGTACCATCAAAATGTGACACTAAAATATTGGGGAAACCAACCGACCGGCATATTGTGTCGAAGCATTGCGCAAAACTAATTATAATTCCACTAAATAAATACAATACCAAAAATATTAATAGGTAAGTCGCACTCTTAATACGTCTACAGTTTTTCTACACTTCACTTCAATAGTCAGTTATTAAGTTAAGTTTATTTGTGTTGATGCTTCATACACTTAGCATAAATTGACATGCTGTTAAACCTCGAACAACTGTAGTGACGAATTTCGATGAACATTCGAAACTCTCAAGGGGAAAAGCCATACGCTTATGCTACAAATGAAACATAACCGCTATGACTTCGCCCGTCAAGAACTTTCAAATTTTATAAACTTTCATTTCTTCTTTCTCCCCCGTAGAAATCATCGTCCGTTTGTTTCTCCTGTTTATTTCATTGTACAAAACACAATAAATATATTACTTATATTAATATTAATGCATAGTAATTGCACACATAGACATTGGTTCCACTGAAATCAATTCACTAGCACTACTGATGTCGTACTTCCATTTAAATTATTGATTATCATTAGAACAAATTAGAGATTATCTTTACTATTTGTATGGATGGAGGAAATACAGATTTTTCTAATTACATTTTCATTTTGTTAATCTATATTGACCATTATATGTTAATACATCATTTACGTGTTTAAAATCTACCAGTTTTGAGTTCAGTGGATTAAATCACTATTACAGTACAGTTTGCGACTTGGCGTATTATTGTTATTAATATTAAGTGTAATCCGTCTTATAAACTTAAACTACGGTTAGTAAAAAGTACTAGTAGAGTAGTAAAAATTTTATACTCTTTGTAAGCGTACATATTAAGAAGCTAAAAATTAATACCCATGAGATGCTATTTGGGCTCACAAGTCACACTCACAACTGTACCCCGGATGTGCATGCATTTGCACTTTTCGTCTGTGTGCATACCATGTCTAATTGTAAGCTTCGAGATCTTTACGTTTCACATCTGTTTTACTTTAGTTTAGGGTGTTCCTTGGCGAAAATATTTAATTGACATTTTTGGGTTTCAGGAAACTTTTCACACATTTTGGGGTTTTTGCATTTTTTCTCACATTTGGTACTTTTTGTGCCTTTTGTACACATTTTCAAACATTCGCTAGACTCCTATTTTGGCTTGGTCAAAAATTAAAAAATAAAACGCATTAGTGATAGAAAACACATACAATTATCAAAAATGCTGCATTTTGAGGACACATTTGGACAATTTTCCTGTACATTTGTAGGACATATTTTGCCTATTTTCATGGAAACTTTTATGCACACATTTTGCCATTTTTTAGAACACGTTTATCCGAACTGATCACTCTTTGGCTATTTGAATATTTCTTTTGAACGGAGAGTCCTATCAAATTAAAAACCCTATCGGTAACCTTATACAATTTTGACAAATTTTCATTAAAATACATTTATCTGTCACACGGGTAGTGCAGTAATAATATTACTACTGTCAGTAGGTGTACCTCTTTACACAGTATGCAAGGATTACCTGTACTACTTACTATAACCAACCGACCTACCTACTCCACCTACGTATAATATGTAAACAGTACCTACGTAAATGTATAAAATACAAAGGCAATTGACAAAGATTTGCGTACAGTACACATTCATAACCATTAGGGAATAATAATGATACTATGGACAATGTGTGTGCCTATATCTTATAGAAGTACAGCTGTAAAATAGTGAGGATTGGTACTTTACAAAACTTTGAAATTTTATACTGCACAAAATATGATCATGATGATCATGTTCATATTTATACATGATCGACTACACTAGAGCGGGCAGAACATACGTGTTTTTGATAAGATGGCAGAAAGGGAAGACTGAGATTGGATATAATATAGGAAAGATGCTTATTATGAAAGAAAGATTATAATATTTTCCCCTTAAGCTAATCAGTGGAAGCGAGCGAGCGACCTGAGAAGAAAGAGACCAACGAAACCACAGCAAAAAATGCGAAGCGCTCGCACTCGCAGAGTAAATGAGCGGATATAGCAAGGTAATGGCCAAGGTAGACTGCCTAAGGCCTTCTGCTATGTCCGTCTATATTTTCGACACATCTCTCTGAAGGAGTAGGCCTATGATGTAATACATTATATGGAATCTGCTATACGAATACATAAGACGAGTTGAGCAGCAGTTCTTTTCTAGCCATGCACTATTTCATTTCCATATACTCCATCTCCACCTCCATTTCCATCCTAGCTCGCACTCACACTCACACAAGTCACACACATTCACAATTTTCAGAATATCGAAACAGCGCCGTGTACGTACACCTCTTCTTCATCTGCCGAGGCTATAGGCTCATACTACTCTTCTTGTTTTTCTTCTGCTTGGTGCTCTTCTCTGCCTCGTCCTCCTCAATTCCTCTCTCATCTCTCTCCCAGCATTAGTTACTCTGCTCCTCTACTCCTCTCTTGTTTTTATTGCCTTCATTTACGCATACGCACAAATAAAAGATTATAATACTACGCTCGCTCCTCTTCTTCTCCTCAAAATTCTCTTCTTCTTCTTCTACTTTTAACTTCATTTCCAAATATCCTCTATACTCTTACTATACTTTGTATACCTACCACCAACAGCTATATACGAATACTCCGCGTGTCTTCAGTTTGTCTCTCAGTACCAACAGCAGTACACCAAAGTCCTCCTCAGAGTCACAGGACCCAGCGCCCAGTACCACTACACTAACTCACAATTATCTACCCGAACTTCCAACAAATGTCCTTTGCAGGAGCAGAGTCCTCTCACACACTCCCTGCATGGTTTCGATGTGGTTTCGTTTCGTGGTCTCTCTTTCTCCCTACATCCCGAATCCCGACTCAGAATTCACTAGTCACTATAGTCACTCACAGTCACAGCGGCTTCGTTCCCAGTTCCCACTCTCGTTCCTGCTCCGCTCCGTCGTCCACTCTTTGTAAAAAGGAGCAAATATTGATTATTTGCGGAGCGGAGCTGCTCCTATTTTCATTTCTCAGTCGCTTCAACCACCTAATTCAATCAAATGAAATAAGACAGCAGCCCTTTCAATGCAACCAAGAAGTCAGCAGCCAACAACTACACACCTTTTAATACATGCATTTCTTCTGCCACACTTTACAGTGGGTAGTCTGCTACAACTTGGTTTCAACCATGCAATCTAACTCACCTACCCTATATACCTCATACACTCTATGTTAGTCTATTTTGTTTGATGACCTGGGGTCTTGTCCGTATCTGCTGGCTCGCACGTACGGCCATCGGCCAGTCTCACTTGTTGTGTGAGCGGACAAGTGCGGGATATGGGACATGGGGACACCCCATCAATATTTTGCTAATTACATATGCAAGTTTTGCATTATTTATATTAAATCTCTACTCTCTATAAATAAGCTAAACGTTTTACTATTAGCAACACAAATACAGTGGCCAGAAGATCAGGTTTCCTTGGGATTGCTCCTGTTTTAGGAAAGCGTCTCGGGCGTCCCGGTAATGTCCGGGCTTTAGAAAAGTGTCCCGGGTTTTTTACCAGCCAGAAAAATCTGATATTTTTTACTTGAATGCAAATTGGGGACGTTCAAATGCTCTACGTATAAGGGCAAATAAACTAGTTAAAATCAGTAAACGGGTATATAAAGTAAAATGCTTACTGACGAGACTCAAATTCCAATACATAGAGATGGTAGTTTAAAACCTACGAATTTACTTTTTAAGTCACCTTGACCCTGACTCTAAGACGGGTAAGCGAGTACAGCTTATTGTTGCTACAACTCGTCATCTGGTTTCAGCGCTTGTGGGCCACTAGCGCCTAGCGCTGAGACGAGATGACGAGAACGATTTTGGTATGTAATGGGCTGGTTAGAGTACGAATCTGTGCAAGTTGCGTTTTAATTATTTTTTATTCTTAAAGCCTCTACATGCTATCAACTTGCTTATAAAACGTTGGAAAATGTCTCTTTAAAAATAAAATAGGTATATACATTTACAGCATTTGAAGTGACCCATAATAAATCACACAATTGGACGAAGTATATAGTCATTACATTTTAATTTTCGCTTATATACATTTGTGTGTAGCACTACTACACCTACCTTACCTACCTGTTTTTCAATTTTTTTAATCTTCTTTTGCACTTTAGAAATTAAAAAAATCAATTCCAATGATTTTCTCATGCTTTAGCTCTCAAACTTTCAATTTCCTTAATTGTGTGTGGTTTGCTTTTTAGAAATTCAATTCCCTGAATATACCCTGATGGTTTTGCTCTTCAGGAATCCATTTACAACATATCATCGTTTGTTTCGATAAAAACGATAAAATTGGTTATGTTCAGCAAACTTTATGAAATAAACATCATTTTACAATCAAATGAATTCAATTTTTAGACAAGCGATTTAAACCAATTAAAAAGGCTATTTTAACTAACTGTCCAGGTTTGTGAATTGAATAGTAGAAAGGAAAGTTTTATATACAGAATGAAAAAAACTTTTCCGCTATTTGTCCAGAATTTTGCTGCCCAGATATGATCAACTGTGATCAGATCACTAAAAATTGCTAGTTTTTTTTTACAAAAATTAGAATTCTAGTTTTAATTAAAATAATTGTAATACTCCCCAACAAGTCACTTTTAAAAAGTTATTAAGTTATGCAAATGCATATATTATTATAAATATATAAATATGTTTGTGAACCATTTGCAACGGCAAAAAGAAATATCGCATTGAAAAGTGACGCGGTGTTGTGAACTTGGACATGGTAACATTAACTGTGACATAAACATGCCTACTGTCACACTGTTACTATACAGTATAACCAGGGTTTGCATTTCCCGGAACTTAAGCATGTCCCGTTCTGGAAATCGGAAAAACACGTGAAAATACGGAAATCAAGGAGAAATATGTAGTAACGGAACAAATCCATGCCTTATGCACTTACCAACAAGTACAAGGAGATTTTAGATGTGAGGTGAAGGTTATGATTCTGTGTAACAAATACAGTTACATTAGAAGTTTATTAGGTGTTCGGTAATGAAACTGAATTTTTCCTTTTATGTACTACCAGGGGCGTATCTACTTATGGGCTCACCGGGATTTCAACCCCCCCCCCCCTACAAAATCCTAGTTACGCCCCTCGCCCCTGTGTACTACTATAGTTGTATGACTTAAATTAAAATTAAATTATGTGTTGCTTACAAATTACAAACTATTCTTCAATAATTCTTAATAAGAGTATAGAGATAATAGAGAAGTAAGAGGAAGAATTAAATAGCTTTAGCTTATTATTAGTTCCTTTTGTGCATCTACAACTAATGTGTAAGCATTTCTGTGCACACAAGTTATAGATAGTATTACTGCCGTACATTTACGCGGTACGTTCTTTCCTGGGTTTTCAACCCTGAGTATCATCACTAATTTGACTACATTGACCTTTCTCGAAATATTCAAACATTCGTGGTATTCACATAATATAAGTGTAATTGAATTAATTGACATAACAATATTTAGAATGGAGAGTATAGGTATTTTTGAGGCTACATTAGCATAATAGTTCTTTTAAAAGAAAAGATCAAGAAGGAGTTGACCGATATCTACTAACACATACGAATATTATTATATCTATAATATAAGAATATATAAAATAATAATAATACTACCTAACATGCATAAAAAATGAAAAAAATAAAGAATTAGATTGCTAGTTATCATCTTGGTGTCTATCATATAAAGCCTGAAATTACTGTTTAATTTTTGAATTAGAAATATTTTTGCAGCGTCTGTTAAATTGGACCCAGAGAATCGTGGTTGGTAGGTGTCATTCGAAAGACCATTTCCTGGAGAATGCGTCTTGTGACCTCGCAAGTGTATGCAGTTACCATTCGTCTCACATAAATATTTTACTGTACGAACTACATTCACACATTAGTTAGAGTTAGAGCTCTTGTAGGAGACGAATGGAAAAACTCATACACTTTAAATAATTGCGAGGTCGCAAGACGCATTTTTTAGAAAATGGTCTTTCTAATGTCATCCACCTCGTTCAAATCCTCTGAGCCCATTGTAAAGGACGGTGCTAATAGAACCGTAAAAAATTCCCTTATAATTAATTAATCTATGAAGGGATGCATTGGGGCAATTAGATTAGAATTTCATACATAACTATAACACATGAATGACGCGAAATGAGTCGTATTTATAAAACAACTGTTCCGTAGATCTGTCAGTAGACGATTGCTAAATACAAAATCCAAATGGGATTCGTTTTACTGTTGTTTGTTTCAATTCGGTTCATTTTCTCTGTGCTGTTTTGTTTTCAGTACTATAGTCAATTTTTCAGGGTTATAGTTAAGATTTCAGTGATAAAGTTGAGTTTTCAGTATAGTATAGTTGAGTCTTGAGTCTACAGTGCTAAAGTTGGGTTTTCTGTTATTTTGTAATTGTAACACTTCGGAAAATTGCAAGTCTAGTTGCAAAAAAAAAATAATAATACAAATAATAATAAAAAGTGGCTGTACAGATACAGCAATATGTTGATTGTCAGTTATCTAGTTGCGATAGAATCGTTGCCCCCTCATAACTGCTAATTTTAGTCATTTTATTCATTCAACTGGGTGATTTAATTTTTCATAGTTAATTTTCTCATTTAATTAGGACGCTCTTAGGACGCTCTTATTAAGATTAATCAGATCAAGAAATCTAGGACCAGGGTCACGGTCAGGGTGTTTAACAGTATAAGTACAAGGAACTGTCATGCAATTTTTTACTAATTTTTGCATCCCAGTCAAGATGGTTTAAAAAATTAGCAACGATTTTGATATTAAAGCAGTTGGTAATTGTAGGTTAAATCATCTTGATCTTGATCCCAGTCAAATAAGTTATTGCTTAAAAACTGAAGATAATCTGAAGATGCATTTTTGAATGCTAAATGATAGCTGATGCGGATGAAAATGGTAAAAGAGTCGGTGCACATAACCGAAAGGAACAGACTTAGATAGGGAGATAGCGCATAGGATTGATACATAGGATGTATTTATAAGATTTGAGTTAGAAGTGAGCTAAAGCAAGTTAGTAAAAAGTAGGGACTGCCGAGAGTAGTGTGAGTGCTGGAGTACAAGACAATAGATCAGAATGAAGACGACTACAGAACACAGCAAATGGCTTGCTTGCTATCGGAGCCACAGAACATGTAATGTCTTCTTCGTAGCAAACTTTACAACTATCTATGTGCTGCTTTAATAGCCTCCTCTCTCGTCTATCTGCCTGTTCTCTTCCAAGCTCCTCTACTACTTTGCACTTGCACACCCACATCGATATCCAACATCCCATATTCGATTCCATTTTACCAACACAAGAGACACAGGCAACCACATTCACAAAAGTGCCACTAGAACCAGAACTAAACACAACAACTTTTCTATGCCACAAAAAACGATATATAAAATAATAATGTAATAATATGGTGCCAGAAGTCTAGCTTTGCATTCTTAAATGTTCTTATTATTATTGCACTATTCTTAACAACTTTGTATTATCTATTATGATGGCAAATCTAATAATATAAAATGCCATAGGAAAATAGTAACAAAAATATGACATAATATAGCTAGCTATATATCTATAAGTTAAAAGTATCTGTAGTATTATGTGTTAGTTAACAACATTTAATAACTAAATATCCATAGGTCATTCTCACCAGTCACTACTATACTCCTGTTACAGTCATAATTTTAACAGTATATCCAGTTAAAGTCCTCAAATCCTTGTTGCCTGTTACCGTTGTCATATCGTACGTCCTAAAAGGATTAGTCATATTTCAAAACACACACTGTTTAAATACACACATTGCTTTTTGACTTTTGAGACTTATATTATGCATCATAATAGAATGTCATCAGAGTTAGCTTTGATTTGACAGTTCACCTTGCTTGTTGGTATTTCCATGTTGTAAGACTGATTTTATATAAAACAAATGCGTATAATAGTATCACTCGCTAATTAATGATTAATTTATGTTCGATGATGACATAACGAACAAGAACCCTCCTCTTCTACCAACACCAATAATAATAATAATATTTACTTATGTAATACATATTTGAAGGTACACTGCATATGCACCGTAATCCGTAATCTGAATTATGTTACTTCGTTACTCCTTTAAATCATTTGACAACTTTTCTAGACGATTGGCGAAACATTTCACGATTCACAAATGACAGGGTGGACTGTGTGGACTAACCTGACGGTCCTGTGGCATTGTTTTGACTGGAGAACACTGCTGATGACTACATCTCTTTTTAGTTTGTTTACTTGGACCCACATCACTTGACAAATCAATAATTGTAAAGGCAACTTCACGTTTAACTGTAGGGTTAGCCCTATCACAAGTATCGTAGATGTACTCCTAGTACATCGTACAGCCAGCAATGAATGGCGTTTTGTGTGGTACAGAAACAGAACTGTTTTTATGTGTACTCCGTGTCTGTAGTAGTCGTCGAAGAGTTAGGTGATGGAACGGAGGAGAAGATGGGTACTTTAATTACATAATATTGATGGTGGTCAGTGTGACTGTGGACGACGGTGGACCATCATCCCAATATATTTATTTTACAATGTGAATTTCGGAGGCTGAGTATATTTAAGCGTCGTTGTAGAATGACGGTATCGAAAATCCAACCGAATTCACTACAGTGGATATTTTGACTTGGTGGAATTCAAGGTAAAAGCAAATGTCGTTGAACCGGCCGGTTGGACAGGGAATTGTGGTTTGACCCTTGGGTCAAGTGACTTAAAAGAAGTATAGAACTTACCTGTAAGATCCAAATATTAAAAACTGCGGTAATTTCGACGAACAAAAGGAAATTTCAGTCTCACTTCAGAAAAGAAGCAACTCACTTACACAGAACGAACTCTTCGTAATCGTCCATTGTGCCTCTAGAGTCTAGAGTTGTGTTCTGCCTCTGAGTTGGACTCTTCTGTCTCTAAACTCTACAACAGAGCTGAGTTCTTCCATTCCGCTATGCTATGCTGTCCCCGTCCCAACCGTATAAAGGTCCTCTGCTATATGCCTAGGCTATGGGCAGGTTGACTTGCACTATAGTCCGCATCAGGCTAATATACAGAGAGAGTACGAGTAGGGT
Source organism: Pogonognathellus flavescens (assembly GCA_019776165.1). Taxonomy (NCBI): domain Eukaryota; kingdom Metazoa; phylum Arthropoda; class Collembola; order Entomobryomorpha; family Tomoceridae; genus Pogonognathellus; species Pogonognathellus flavescens. The sequence continues at coordinate 2,997 of JABASD010000851.1, read as the reverse complement.
TGTGCTTTGCTTGATGCTTCCTTTCCTTTCAAGCAGCTTTTAAGCTTTTTCCTACGATTTGTGTGCCCTGAACGAAATAATTTCTCGTGTGCTGTGCTTGTGCTTGCCTGCCTGCCTTTTGGGATAAAACAGATCCCTATTTCAGATCGCTACAGCTTTGCTTGTCAAGAATGCAGTCACTAGCCGTCAATGAGCCGAACGGGGGAGCTGCACTGGCGGCTTGTAAACCAAATCGTCATTGGATGCCCTTGTCCAGGCTCAGGTTCAATGACAGGGAAGGGCGAGAAGCCACCCAATCTCCGGCCGCGTCTCAAACTCCGCTAGAGACCTTCCCACCACTCCGACAACTTTTTTCGCGTCTCTCCTCCTTCAGCGCGCACTTTAACTTCGCATTTCACTCTCGTTTCGTTACAAACATTCTTCGAGTTTCTTCTCTCAGTCTGTTCCCCTTCCAACTTTCACACAGGCAAGGGCTGGTCGGCTCGCATAATTTTTTTAGCCCTTCTTCCTCCTCACATACTCACTACTACTCACATAATCATAATAGTAGATTCGATTCAATTCAACTATTCAAGTCAAAGCCAACAGCCAAACCTTTATCTTTTCTCTCTCTAATATTCTGATGCTCAATGCACACACTACAGACACTCTAGAGGTCAAAATAGAATACATTTTCAGCAACCACATCAAACCGGAACCGATGCTACGAAAAATAAACCATTTGCAACGGTGCAATAAAGTATCGTAAGGGTATTGTGAACTTTAACACGACAATATTAACTGTGACATCATCACATCAACTCTAACATTATGTGTTAGCAGCAGTATAGTATAACTGATCTGGTTAAATGATATTTAAAAACACGAATTCTATTTTTTTTAAATATTCAAACACTGTCTGTCTCCCAATTCAAAAGTTGGCGGACTTCTCTTTCAAACATAAGTATAATTTATAATTGACTTAGCAGCATTTAAAACGCAGTGTTATGTGCAGGCTGTATTAACACAGTAGTTAGTCTAAAAGGTCAAAGGTCGTGAAGGAGTTGACCGATTGACACAATATTCGAACTTAGTCTTCCAATGGACCACTACAACACGTGTACCAAGTTAGAGTCCAATATCTCAAACCGTTCTTAAGTTACTCTGTGAACAGACGGACGGACAGACGGACGTAAAACCCATTCTTATACAAGTATCTTACGATACTTAATATACCAAACCAGCCATCTGAAATATTTCTGGCAACAAAACCAAACCTATAAGTCATACCCAAACCATACCAACATTTTAAGTGAAATCCTTTGTGAAATCGCAAAATAAAATCTTTTTTGCTGAAATCAGTAAAGGCGTGCAATTTTATGCCAAAAATACGCGTTTTACGGCATTTCCTACCGCGCTTGGTAGAGCCGCCAAATAAAATATAAGAACCAAACCGGGACCATTCATGGAAGAACCAGGTCAAACCGGGACTCGACTTTGCAAAAACTCTCCGTTTCAGTCAGTTTAACACGAGTACTCCTACTTCAAAGAATTTAGAGGGGACTTATTTTATATGGTTAGGTTAGGCAAAAATACCCGTAAGATGAACCGGTGAGTCTTTGTAAAGTTGCAACCGGGACATTCATGGAAGAACCAGGCCAAACCGGGACCGGGTTTTGTTCAAAATTAAAAAACCAAACCGGATGGATTGGCTTGGATCCGGTTAACCATTTTCACCTCTAACTGGCACTATTCTGGCTTGGCACTAGTGTACTCTGGCTGTACTGTACTAGTGCATTGTACTATGTATTTAAGCACTATAGTTTAGTGTCGATTTATTATTATTATAACCATATTATATACCAGCATGAGTAGGTAGTTTTCTTGCGAAAACTCTTTAAACGAACAATACACTAACGTAAGCTATTATAGTCAATAGTCAACTCTATAATATTATGATATATCTAATGTAGTTTCGTATTTTTAGTTAGTTGAACACTTTTGACATCGACTTTGTAATGTTTAGTGTACATAGCTCTAGTTAGATTGCGCAATACGCGGCGAGCTATAATAATGTACTATTGAAGTAGTTTATCGAAAAACACTAGTGTATGTTGCAAAGTTGCAACGACGAGTTTCGGAGTTTCTGCATTACTGTTTATCTCCGATCGCCCCTAAATAGGTATAAAAAGGCCATACATATACATTTATGACGTGGTATTTGAAAAATAAAAATAATGCACTTTTTTCTAAAATAGGCATATTGAAATAAAGGTCTCGTATTAAAGCATTTTTTGGGTCGACATTTTATTGCAACCCAACCCAATTCTGTCAACCCAAAACCCGATGACGTCACGAATTCTCCAACACGAACCCAGCCCAACCCAATGTGCTACAGCCCAATCCAACCCGCACTCAAAAGTAGAGCTTTTTTATATAAACGTATTAAATCATATCATTGAAGTGAATTTTTTTAAATAACCCTCAAATCCGGCTCAATCTTGATCAATAATTTTACAAATAATGTAGCTATTTCAGTAGACAATCTGCAAGTGTGTTCAGTTTACTGGCTGCAGAATGCAATTTTACTACGTGGCGCATTTGTAGCACATAGTATGAATTCGATTGGTACTTGAGTTGCAAAATAAAGGTTCATATTTTGGAACCCTACCTAGCCCAATCTCAATCCAACCCAACCCAAAACCCTATGACGTCACGCATTCTCCAACCCGAACCCAATCACGATTGGGTTGTTTCGGGTTTTGGGCTAATGAAAATGCTCTATCTCGTATCTAATTTTTAGAACCCACAACCCACCAACCTTGGTACACAGTAGACTTAAGAACGGGCTCGATTTTTCGAACCCGAACCCGAGCCCGACCCGAAAAATGTGAAACCCGACCCGAACCCGCTTCAAGGGAAAAACAGATAACCCGACCCGAACCCGTTTTAAGGGATTCACATTCTCGAATTACCCACTCTCACTGAAGAAGAGACTACATATTATACTGGAGATAT
>JABASD010000850.1:0-55562 GCA_019776165.1 Pogonognathellus flavescens | reverse complement strand
AGAAGAGGAACAAAATCTGTCTGGGGATCATTCTGACATGCATCACTTCGGGTGTTCTTTGAAAGGGCGCACACGGCCTGACTTTGTAAGCTCAGCCTATTAATTCACATTGTGTTACCATTAATCTTCAACATAAAATATTATTTAATGCATTTAGACTGGAAACTTTCCTAGGCAGGGTCTCTACCACATGATACCTCTCCAGATACCAATAATAGCAAAAACATAAAAGTCAGCACACAGCAAGCTAATATTATGTAAAGAGCTAAAATTTTCTAACACGAGGAACAAGGAAAAGAGACTGTGTTCTTTGTGCTTCGGGTATTATCAGCTCTCTGTTTGTTTATTGCCTTTTCTTGTTCGATGATATTAATAAATTACGTGTGTAATCATTTCCAGGCTATTCTCTGAGGTATTTTTGAATCTACTACGTAACGGAGGTATTTAGGCTGCAGCTAAAGATAAATTTGTTAATGTGTATATCGATACACACGGGTAAATTAATATAGGTACCCTGGTATGATACCTATCGATGTTTAGTAATTTAAACGGTACAACTTGAGTAAACTCTGATGGAGATATTAATAACTGGCGTCCATAATTAGAAGATAATTGAAACAGACAGACGCTATTAGTTTTTAATAAAAGGCAAGTGAGTTCATTCGAACAAGCATTCCTCCCTCTCTCTGATATTGATACTACAAGAACTGAACTTATCCTTTCGCGAAGAATAATTTATGTTTACACAAGCAACTCTTCACTTTGTAATTGTATATATCGTGCACTAAAACTAAGCTCTACTAAAACTGGATGATACATACCTAGCGATTTTGAATCGTATTTACATACATTATTCTTTACATCAGACTTGAGCTATAGTAATTGGTTGTTGAACTTCCTTTTTACGACAATGCCCTTTTATTGTAGGGTATGATATATGGAAAATTGCATTCTTGATGTAGTAGTAGAGCATGAAAAACAAGATTGCATCAGGCATCAACGTTCTTCTAATATAGTGCAAAATGATCTGCCTAGGCATTATAATATGAAAATGAAATGATCGATGACCTCATTTAACCGTTGTTCAGCTGAGTTTCGTTAAATTCGTATCAAATAGATATCTAAGCCTCCCCTGTCGCTGTCAACTGAACAGAAACTAAACTCCTGTAGCAGGAAGTAAGCAGGAGACCAAAGTTCTCGGCAGATTTGACTTGGCTGTTTTTGATTGTGACGATTCTTTCTGTAATGCGATAGCAGCATAAGAAAATAAAGAAATGAGAATAACGTTTCCACATTGAATCTGACTGCTTGAAAAGGAGTAGAGAACTGAGAGAGGATGTAAAAAATGAAAAAAAAAACGTAGACAAGCTCAAGAGAAACTATCTACTACTACTTTGTGTATAAAGATCCTACTATACAGAGCTAAAAAAGTGCATGCTGGAAAGTCAAACGAAAAAAGGACCTTTCCTTGCACACACACAAGTAAAGCACAAGGGCAATCTATGGAATTCCTCCAGACCGCAACACACGGCTACTCCAATCCAATACTCCTTTTGGTTATGGTGTGTAGATAGATGCTCTCACCCAAAAACAGCCGAACCAGACTCCAGACCACGGTAGTGTCATTAGGAGTGCTGAAAGTATTTTTTGAATGGAATGGAAGCAAATGGGGATTTTTATGTATGTGCTGCTCAGGAGAACTTAAAGAGTAGGAAAACTGAGTTAGAAGAGGAAGAATGTTAAGCTAACTTGGGTTAACTTAAGTATATGATATGCTACTCAGTCGTGTGTACTACTTGCACTCTCTGTATGTGAAACTGGAAATGCAGCTTTCGTGCTTCCTTTTCGTCGCAATTCTTTCTTCTTCCTCTCTACTTTCAGTGTAAAAGTTTGTATTGAGAAAACGGGGAGAGAGAAAAAGAGTTGAATGAAATGGAGCAGTAGTGGTCTCCTGGAGTAGTTCAGTGCGTAGTGTACTGTCCTGAATACGCCGACACTCTCAAAGAACTGATCTTGGTGGCCTGGTTGATTTTCTATAGGACAAGAATATCTGTATGGAGCAGCGGTAGAGCAAAGTCATCGAGCTGTAAACTATTACATTACTATAAGAAGGACTTGGAAAGAATGCCGGACCAAAGGAAAAAGCAAGACAAGTGCTAGTGGCAAGGGAAGTGGGCAATAATTCCAGTTGGTGTGCGAAGTCACTTGAGTAGAGTTAAGTAAAGTCAGAGTCGATGTGGGTTCAACTATTACAAGTATGTCTCGCTTTACTAACTACAAAGAGAAAACTGAGCTTGTTTTCCTTCTCTATCAGTTTAGTTAGTCCTCTAGCACTTGTAGCCCAACATTTATTTTCACCGTCCTAGATATATTTATTCTCTCAGCTCTGTTCTTTAATATCGTTTTATTACATAGAAATATATATATACTACTATAATATGTTTCTTTCAATGTACACATCTACATCCTGAAAAAAACCATGTATGTATAATACTATACATACATGCTACACATAAGTGTCGGAGTATGGATTTGTATCTATGCTGACTCTGACTGAGCTTGCAGAAGCTGAGGTAATCATCCGATGGGAAATGTTTAAGTCAAGAAAACTGGACTGAACTCTCTTCGTCCATTCACTCAATCTCTCTATCCACTTTCTTCGAGTTCTCTGTCTCGTCGTTTGCCTTGAGTGGAGTATGTTGAAGATTGTGAGGTCTATATACTTCCTAGTAGAATTATACATTGTGCCACACTCTATCTATGTATATATAAATACTATCTAACATAAGATGTAGGAGTAATCTTGTATATGTATGTATAAGTATGTGTATGTTGCGCTCTTTTATTGTGTTGGCAACTTGTGTAATGACCAACATTGGGACTACAAGACGCGCTTACAAAAACTCGCAAAGCTTCTGATGCATTCCTTGACTGCAGCTCTGTACGACAGATACATGTACAGCAAAATACAGTTATTCCCAGCAGAAATGTTTCTGCTCTTTTCCCAGTTAGTTTTAGTTTCTCTCTTAATCCATGGTTCGTCGTTCGTGCTCGTGCAAGTCTTACTTATGTTGTATGCGACTAACTACTCACGCTTGACTTTAGGATATACTTTTCCAGCATATTTCATGTGTAAATGATATCACATAACATCACATAGGTACTACAGGAGTAGTAGTATACTATAAATGTACTTGCATGGATATACATCCATATACTATAGTAGCTGGCTTATGGATGGGATCTATATAGAGACAGTTGGCTACTTGAGAGGTGCTATGAATTTGGGACGCGTCACCTAGTAAAATTACAAGTGTGGGACTATTGTAGTACACAGCTCAGATTGTGTTATATGTTATACATTCTGTTATGACATGCAATGTGATGCCAAGGGATAGGACGATACTGCTGTGGCTAATGCAACTAAAACATCATATCTGCACGAGTGCAATATTGTATTCGCATCGCACTCTCAAAATGCAGACTGAAACTGACACTGCATTGCATTGGATGAGTTGCTTGGCTTGGCTAAAAGTCCAAGTCTCCACAGCATTGTCATTGTTTCCCACTACTAAAGCCTGGCTTGGAAGTGTGAGACACCCGCTGCCCTCACAAACGCCTTTGTCCCAGCTCTCTCTCTAATACCAGTTCGCTTTTTCCAGTATTGTACTTTCGTTATTATTGTAGCGATATTTGTACTCATGTCCCCTACTCAGAGAGCTATACAGCTGTCTCTGGTGTTTAGTATAGTATTAAATGTGATGCGAATGTAATTTTTAGTCAGTCAAGAAATGGAATGCCCCGTAGAATCATGTTGTCTGACTGAACATCCGCCAGAATGTTGCTGCATTAACTTTTTGACACACTTATCAAGAGGTAATGGTAAAAAATCGTCGTTTGCCAATGCCAACTAAACCGAACTCGCATATCGTGGCTGGAATAATAAGAATATGTTTCTTACTTACATTATTACATTGCATTTCCCGAGAAACATACAAATATCAGATATAGAAATACCTACCTAAAGTATTATTATATCTGTTTTAAAGAGATTAAACTTAAAAACCGGCAACCTGCATTCAGGCACTGAGTTTGTCTTCAGTCTTTGTGATTCTACTTGATGAAAATAATTTCAGTAAAATAATAATGATAAGGGCTGTTTCATGATTTGTATCATCAACTCAATCTTTCTTGGCATAAGGCTCACTACCTTCCGTGGTACTCTGTGTACCGTAACGCAGTAACTTAATGGAGAAAGCCATAAGTAGGTATTGCTCTGTACGTTATTCTACAGTACGTCATGAAAGAATGCAGCTCATAATAAACAGAAACTGGGAGGGAATTCATATGTTCGTTTACTTACTGAAACGGAGAGTACATGCGCTATTTATACCTTAGCAGTAGAGGAAGAAAAGCAATACAACTCAGTCTACCCGGCAATAATTCCTCGGACGGAAGTTGATAATGTTTCGAATGAGTTTGGACTGAATGAAGACTCACGCCTCAATTACTCCGGTTCAGTCTGTCTTTCGTTTGGGTTGGTTTGATGCCATTGCCATTGCAATAGTTAGTGAACACAAAGTTGGATGAGACTCTTTCGGAATGTTTCTATCAACAGTACTCAATCTACGGTAGTGCTTGTATGGATGTGGTCTTACACCATATCCAGTCAACACTATTAAACAGAATGGCTACTTATTGTGTACTATTTACTTAGAGAGTCACTACTGAAAGCAGTCGTGGTGTTGTAGTGGTTGCATTTTCCTAGTAATACTGCTTACCAATCTACAGCTCCGATGTAATACGACTCTCCCGTTTTTGGTATTTTAGATATGTACTTGTGTGTGTTTAGATACTGCCACTACTCCTACTACTTGAGTATACAATATTATTTCTATATACTCTCGGGTATCCATTATATCATGTCTTGTGTAGTTTTCTTGTGTGCATCTCTGTGTATCTGCACTGCTGTCGCTTCTGTGTGTACTCAAAGCACCACACATTTCTATATGGCGGAAATCCAACTAACTTTCACTCTTTGTGGTATCAATTCCATAATACAGTGACTGCACAGAACATACAACAAGCATGAGTATGTGTATCTGTATTTATCTTTATGTTTTCCAAGGCGGACGAATCTACCCTCTGCACTAACTTTAACTTGAATTGAAATCGGTTTTGGTTTTCTTTGGCACTACAGTGCAGTGAAATGAGTACAGTTACGTAGTAGAAACAAAATATACAAACTGTTTGCTGATATATACACTGCAGCATTATTAAGTATGTGTAATGTACAGATATATACAATACAAAGTACATGGGAAATACATAGAGAACTATGTGATGTGAGTGTGGGTGAGAGTCTGAGGACCCATAGCCATACGATACCACAAGTTAAAATCATAGGGCATGGTAGTTGTAGAGGCTCTTCAGGGAATCCAAATCTAATGGACTACTAGGGTAGCAAAACCTTTGATCTGCTAATGTGCAGCCCTTTATTACCCCACAGGATCCGAGCAAAGTCCAGAGTGAATACGTTTATTATCTTGTCTTGTCTAGCGTACAAACATATTACACACACAAAGAGAATAGAACGCAGTTCTACATGTACGCAGCCACCATACAGAATACAACATGAACTTCAGAGTGCGCTACAACATGTAGCGGGTAGTGTATCGGGAGAATTACTTAGTAGACTAAAAGTACACGAGTAGTTGGTATTTGGTATATTTGTGTGTACTGTAATTTCTTTGAAACACTGCGAGGGGTAGAACACATTATGAGAAAAGCAATATGTATTTATATAGGAGGAGAAAGTGTTGGTGTGTTAGAACGGAGCATTGAGAAGTTTGGTTGGCTTTTATAACGAGAGAAATGTCTTAGGATCTCTTACTGTTTACTGCCGCTCAGACTGATGCGTGAGAATTAATCTGAGATAGTTAGACCGACAGAAAAATACAAAAGGGCAACTCAGCCAACCACATTTCCTTCCTTCCTTCCTATATTCATTCACATCACAACTCTCTTTAACGTATAATTCAATGTAATCTCACTCATTTTACAGACTCAAACAACTTTCCTTCTCAGAGACTTAATAGAGACGTTTTTTCATTAAGGTGGATCTTTTATTAACCAAAGTTCTCTTATAATTCCAAGGTGTCAACTTGCTTTATCGATCCGACTCCATGCCATTTCCCAACTTTCTTTTATGCACTGCTTGATAAGAAGTCAGGAAATAAGCCGGGAGACTTACAGCCGTTATTAATATTAAGGTCAATATTTTTCACCTCTTATTAGACTTCTACTCTCAGAGGGTTACGAGCTTTTAATACTTTTAGCCTCAACCTTTGACGATTGTTTGGCATGACACATTTTTATGTAATAAATCTAATAAATGGGGAATCAAGAAAGATTTATAAAAAACTGTTATTTTACCGTTTGGTCGTAACATTCTTTGAATCAAAGAGTTGGCACAGTAGGTGACTATAGTAGTGTGACTAGAATAATCCTAGCAATTAACAATTGTTGGAAATCAACTCTTGTCTCGGGCATAGTACTATAATATGGTTCTGAAACTCCTCCTACTTTTATATCTGCAAGTGCGATTATGCGGAACAGAGCAATATACATCTAACTAACAGCAGCAACAGACTACGCAGTTTCTATCAAGATTTGGTCTTATTCCATTTATTGTTTCACCTATAGTCTTTTGCAAGGCTTGTATTTATAAAGGTAGTATAGTCCGGTTATAATTATATTGTATAAGCATTATTCAATCTCAGCCATGTATAAAATGCTATTTTATGTATCGTACCGTGAATGAATCAGATGCAATTACTGCTACAACCAATATTGTAATAAGAGCGAGTAACTTTTACTACACAGATTTCGTAGAACTTATTGAATTTATATATACATTTGCTATATTACTAAATCCACTGCACAATGTATTGTGACCGAGCCAGATCCGACGAGAACCAGATTTCAATAAAATACATCTGCTTCTCCAGATCTCAAGTATGTTTGAAATTGTTAGAGTCGCAATTAAATAGTGATTATACCCGTATTACCCTTCGCTATCTGTCTGTATCTCTGCAGTATTACATTTACTGCTACTTTCTCCCTTACAACCGTAAAAACTGTAAAAATGGTAAGCAATATTATACTGCTTGTATAATACACTTCTTATTGTTAGGTACCTATATTCCAAATATATATGTAACGGAGAGTATAGAGTAAAGTAGAAGGGAAAAGAACGTAAAAGTGTTTTGTAGTAAGTCTAACTAAAAACAACGGGTAGTAGAAAAGCCTTACTCGCCATTCTAATTGATTTCTTTGTCTCACAGCTCCTACGGCTGTTCTGGTTGTAAATGTAAAATGTAACGCATCATAGCGTCTTATTACCTTCTATTTTCTATCGGGAAAAAACGGAGTAGAGTGATACTTTAGCAGTTCCAAGCGAATAGTGGCAGAAGTAGGTGCAATTTTAAAAATGATTGCGACAATATTGTACTGCTATTATAATGTACATCTAGGCACTACACTGTTTAACTGTTCCCAGTGCACGACAATGGCAGGGTGGCGTTTCTTTTCCGTTTCTTTTACCCCTGTCTGGCTATTTGCAATTGTAAAATCTGTTTTACTATCTACTTACATTAGATACATAATAGTGACAGAGAAAACAGAAAAGCAGTTGTGTGTAGCCAACTGAGACTCTTGACTAGCATCATATATATATGTACCTATATATTACAAGCAGCACTGCAAGTAAAAGTGTGGAAACTGTGTGGAGGAACGGGTACGAAGAATATACGGTAGAAAAAACTGAACCAAAAACCTATTCAATCCAATCTAACATATTACAGTGGGAAGACAGAGCAGACTTTCAGTCGGCGACATAGACCATTTCCATCCAATTCAATTCACTCACTTACTATCTCCAACTCTTTCTTACTGACGTGGCGTTCCTTACTTTCCCTGTGTATGGAGTAATGTGATGGCAAATGCATTTCCGTCCTACACTCAGAATATTATGGGCATAATAAAATTTCTACCGACAGCTAACATAATAAAAGAAGACTTGGTGTCTATAAGCGAAGTACCAGCAGCAGTAGTACTGTACCAGAAGAACCAGCACCACTTTCTAAACTAACACACATCGAATTCAAAGGGACAATCCCTTATGTGCTAAACTTGCACTAAGAGATGTGATGGAAATTCTTATAGGAAGTTTAAGGGAAGTTCCATGCATCCATTACTACTTTTCCACTGTCATTTTAACGTAGGCATTAACTGGAGGCCATGCCATGCAAGAACACACAGACACACACGGACTCTTGCATGTATTACAATCACTAGGGCATATTGCTTTGTGACTATAATAATGTAGCCATAGCTCTTTTGACATATTGTTAGATTCTTCAGTTGATATACTACGAACGGACAGACAAAGGGGAATTCGGGCTAAAATGGTATTATCGTATATTAAAAGAAGGAGAGATTGGTAGGTGTATATTACATATAGAAATATTTTATGTTCTGTACCATATTAGGTATGAAGTTATGTCATGTTCGTGGAAATGTGAAATAGGTATACGTTGCAATGGTTATATAGAGGAAAACAATGGTGAACACATATTAGTATATTATGAAGTACAAATATATATAGGGATGGGTAGTTGGAACAGGAAGGTTTCCTGACAGTGTGTTTAAACTGTGAACTCGCATTGTCACATTACTTTCCCTCCTAACTCCTCATTAAAAATCATTAGTGCCTTTGAAAGGACATGACACGTAATCGCAGCTGGAAATCCGTACTGCACTGTTTCTCATTTTGTGTGGTGTGTGTGTGGGTTTTATTTTATACATGTACATAAAGCGTTGTTTTATGTGAGGGATGATTGTCTATGTACATGTTATTGTGTACACGATGCTACTCTCACAAATTATGAACTAGACGTTAAATACGAAATACGAAATACAATGTTCGTGTGTGGGGTACTATATGGCCGTGGCTATCACCATCTCGCAGCTTGCAGAATTTCATGTGCGTTAAATTACAGCAGTCCTTGGTTTAGATGAACTAAAATGAATAATAAATAATACTGAAACGGCAGGTTTTAACGAAGATGAATTAAGAAAGCAATAATGCTGTCTCTAAATTGCGCAATTGTATTTTAATAACACTTTTACTACTGCTAACATTTTACTTGGAACATTTCAGCCTTGTAGTTTTAGTCTTAACCATTTCAATTAAATTGGTAGCTATAATTTTCATGGTACATAACCGGAGACCGTAATCCTTCAGGAAGGTTTTAAATCATCTACAAATTACAAAGGCATTTACTAATACCCATATAGGAAAATGAATAAATCCATTGATTTTTATCCGTCAATTAGGTACTTCTAAGGTACACTTCCAAGAACCATACGATAGTTTGAGATAAAATTAGTCTCGTAACATAAATTTCAATTATCTACCCTGGTGCATTGACATACAGCACCATAATGTGCGTAAACGTTTATAATGTATATTTGTTAGCGATATAATTAGAGCCTAAGTTATTATTCCCCGTGTATGTATGTGTGTAGTCTGTCTGTGGAACGTACCTAAACATTTCGTGCTGAATTCATCAACTAATCAAATCCTATGAATTAATTAGCACACCAAAATGGTGTGTCATACTATCAAAACAAAACCACCATCAGGGCGCGTCGTCATATATGGATGGTTATGGTTATGCTTTTCCCGAATCTCATAAATTACATTATTCTGGTGACTGTTCTAATTGTTGTAAATAGATTTCTACCTATTGTGCACTACATAAATATAATATATTGTATCATCCCATTTTTATATGGTCGTAAATTTAACAAATGTGCAGTACTTACCATTAGTGATAGTAAAAGTGACACATTTATGAAGTTTTCTAAGTCTTTTGCGGTGTAACATAAACATACCATACTAACTGCGTATAAAACTCTATTCGCATACATATCCACAATGAAAACAGTTGTAGTAGGATGAATACAATTTACAATACAATAAAATAAATGCGAGCTAAAAACTAACTATTAATTTAAGTACATAAACTACTAGAATACTACATTGTACCAGTACAGCATTAATGTTTGCTTGTTACCAACGTTTGAAAAATCTTGATGTTTACGTGCAGCCCACAACTTATTTAACCGATTTAAATACATGACAGTTCGATTTAAATAAATTGGTTTGAATTTACTGCTTCGTGTCCCCATCAAATAAACAGGTAAATGGTCTGCGGAGCACAGTTGAATTTGAATTCATGCAACATTATGGCAGTCAATTTAGACGAAAATCTTAGCAGGGGTAGCAGGGATAAGTTAGATACGTTTTACGTATATGACAATCTGACAATTACACAGTGCATGCACTATTTGCACTGTCTGAGGGCTATACCTACAACAAATGGAAAACATGTTTCACTATTTGGTTTCAACCACTCTCACTCTCTCCACATACATCGTGAGAAAATTATTCGGGCAATGACAGTTTGGCCTTGTTTGGTGCACACATTATATATAGCAGCAGTTCTTTCTCTTTCATCGCAATTAATAAGAAAAAGAGTAGTGGTAACATTAGACTTATATACTATACATATAGTAGGATGCACCATGTACGGCCTTTCGTAACACACCGCAGTAATGTTTCACGTACGTTATTTCATTTCGACTCATTTATTAGTTATGATAGTCAAATGGAAACATCCCGAACCTAGTAGTACCTGACAAACAGTCCATTCCCCGTAGAAAATTAACTGAAAGAACAATTAGTGTCACATATACGAAGCGGCTAAATTATGAGTTACAATTTTGTAATTAATGGACTCAATTACTTACAGTGAACGTCCCCTTCAATTTCGTTGACAAGGAAAGGTTCATCGGCGACGGGAGCCACAAGTATAGACTGTTGTGCTGTGCCTCCTCCTGTTTGTCCTCTTTGTGTGCCGCCCCCATCCGTAGAAGCAGCTACGACCAACAGAGCTGCTAATGATGGGATCATGCCACTGATTCCGGAGCACATGACGAGCACTAGGAACACTGCCGGCGTTGTTGTTGTTTTCGATGCTCGTCTACTATTAGTACAACTGCTACTACCAATCCTCCTTTTACTAGGTATAACACTTACACTCTTACAACTACTGCTACGACTACCACCACCACCACCACAACTACTAAGATTATTATCGATAGCCATGAGCCTTAGTGAATTCCACGGAGAAATACATAACTGAATGGAAAGCTAAGAGTTCCCGTGCGTAAGACGATGGCTGAGCAAGCACAAAGCAACAGGCGGCTACTCATCACTGTCAGAAATTTCTATACAAGTCCATATTGTAACTGTATAAGTATATATATGAAGGTATGTACACACGAGTAAAGTTATCGAAAGGAAGAATGCCACAGAGAATGGCTTTCTCAATGCTCACTCAGTTATTTCGTGGACTTTATTGTTCTGAATTTCAGAATAGCAATAATGTCCACACAACTTTTCCGCAAGATATATACAGCCTGGAGAGGATACATGAAAAAGTTAAAGTACGAAAGGGACATTTATGACATATGGAGTCACACAGGCTAAGAAGTTTTTTTCCTGGATTAGTAGTAGTTATAAACTGACTTATTGCCAGAATGGTATGTGGTATTTGTTGGTACTGTTGTTGTACTATTTATATGTTTATGCACACTTCTCCCTGGTGCGGTTGAATAAACATGATGTGTATATCTGTAACTAGTCAAACAGTTCACATAAAACTGTGATAAAGGACATGTTTTCATTTTATATGTATGTATCGCTTAGAGTTGATGTACAACATCATCATCAGTCAACTTTACAGGTCTTGTGTTCGAACTCTGACTATTTGTAAAATTTTGGCTCGTCTCGATTCGTCATTCAAAAGGGGGAGAAGATCGTGAGCGTAGTAGAGTAGGGAAGTTACTACTATGGAATGCCTACTGAAACAGATTGAGTTTCTAGTAGGGTTGAGCGATAGTGTAGAAAAGGACGATCGAGAGAGAGACACGACGAGAGTGTAGTTGTTAGATCAGTGGAGGACAAAAAATGACAAGCTTGTGTCGGGTTTTCTTTGAGACTAGCCCATCATATCACGGGCTAACTCGTCATCTCCCTCACCATCTCACTTCTACATACAAACACTACGAATGTTTTCTGCAGTACAAATCTATTGGCTATGTATCAATGTCACGAGCACTTTGTAGCTTTGACGTGCACTTTTCTCAGTTACTTCTTCGGCTAAGATTTCTTGTCAGGTCGAGGTGAGTCGTAAAATATTGACGAGGAAAGCGCGCCGACTTTTCTCTTGTCGGTTTTTACGTTTTGTGTGTTGGCTTTCTCTGGCTCAACTCGACTTGGTTTGATTCGGTTTGGCTTGGCTGGGAGAAAAAGTTTGAGAAGAGTTGATGTGAAGTGATGGGTATTATGGGATACGCTCGCTCACGTTACTACGTTAGTTACGTTACTGTTACCTACTTATTTAGCAACGGAGAGACTGCAGTCGTGTGTGTGTGATGTGGCAGTGCAAGTACAACTACCAGTCGACTGGGATTGAAGAACAGTTGTAGTAGGACTGAAGGAGGGTGGATACACGAAGAAGATGCACGTGTGGCTCGAATGTCGAATTTTCCGTGAGTGATTTGCAGAAGAATCCTTCGATGAGAAAAGCTCAAAGTGGGCAAAGCTTTACGGGAATTTTTCCGACTTCAGTTCGTTACGCTTTCTCTTCGACTACTTTCTTTTCGTTGTAGTTACTTAGTGTCTTTCTTGTTTACTTATGTATAGTAGGACTACTACGGACATTTACAAGAAGGTCTTACGTGTGTGCACAGTAAGTACACTCGTATGACTTTTATATTAACTTTTGCAATTGAAATTGTATTTGTAGAGACTAAGAGAGAGAGAGAGAGAGAGAAAGTAGTTTATGTTATACAATGACTATCTCTCAGCTCAGTTCAGTGTATCTTTAAAGAAAAGTAAATATACTTAGGTACATCTAGTATATGTATTCCAAAGAAATAGTTTTTATGTCCTATTTATTTCTTGGCGGGTGTATGCTTATATTTATGTGTTACACTGTAGCGAAGAAGTAGAGTGTAATTCTTCTGCTCAAATCTGAAGAGACCAAAAAAGAGTTTCGGCTTAAAGTACAACCTACGGGAAGGTAGATATAAACTGGAGTAAGCCGAATCAGATCTCTAATCGAATCTTGTTTGGAGAGTGGGTGCAGCCAAGTAACATAACAACTGACGGTTTAGTAGAGTACCGCCGTCGGAGAAAAATGTGTGGATAAGTTGTTGTGGAGTATGTAGTTGAAGGAAACGTTAAAAGTTCTCAGCCTAAGTTAAAATACGTGGTACACATATACACATTTACAACGAGTGTTCTGCGAACACGGATGAAATCGTCAGGTGGAATATATAGTAGGTGTCAAGACGTCAGAAGAGTATTTGTGAAAGTTTCTTGACAAAGCTGTCGTGTCTTGTCTTTACGAGATGATTCCGGCAAAGTTGTTTAGAGTAGACTTTAGCCACACAGTGGAATAATATTATTTTACACATGGAAGTAGATTAACTTGTAACTATAACGTATATTATAGGAAGTAGTTTTGTATTTTAAGAGTAGCACTGCAAATTCATGGAGTTCTATTAACTGGAATTTATTAACGCTTTGTATAAGTTAATAGGTGTTTATCATGGCATTTGCAACATAAATTCCTATAATAGGCATATAATATGGTATATCCCACTTTATGTGCACCAGTACTAGTCGTTTGTTGCAGTTGCTACAAAAATGAAATAAAAATTTATAACTACTTAGTACTTATACTTTCTCCAAAGTATGTTAATGATGACTGTAGATATTATTCACCGTACTTGATTTTTAGTAAAGCTCAGATTTCATCCAAGAGACGAGCATGAACAGCCACCGGAAGTTTCTTTCTATTCGTCTTCCTCACTTAGATATTCATTTGGCATCAATTCTTCTTCATTTTTTATCAAGCAATGTGCATAATTCAACTAATCGCTAACTCATGGCCGGGAAAACTCATTTTACTCCGGAAAATACTTTGAAAACACAGAAATAAGCCAGCAGCAGGGGTCTGTCTCCTTTGATTGCCACAGTTAAAAAGTCAAATCCTCACAAAGACACAAATACACACTCACTCGAACAATGTACTACTTACTAGAAGACTTTGCGTTGAGTATGTGAGTTGTGTAGGAAGTAGTAGTCCTATTATTATTTCAGGACGACAGACTTATCTTTGCTTTGTGTAGATACATTCTACCATGCACTGTGTACATATTATATTCATGTACTTCACTGCACTGTGACAAACTTTTGTCAGAATGTATGTGTGTTCTTCCAGAGTGTGTAATATACATACAAGGAAGTGAAGTGGAGATAGGACAATGCTACTTAATGCATTATAATAAAAAACTGCACTGCCCTCTAAGCACTGGAATTCTTGATAGCGACTTAATGCTCAAAAGCTATTCGAGTATGTAGTATCTCTCTCTGTACTTTCTGTACGTACATGGAGCAGAAGATAAGACGGGAAAGAAAAGTTATGTTAAATTCAACCGAACGTACGTAACTCTTTCAACTTTAGTTAACTAAACTTGGGTTGTACTGTGCGAGCTAACTATGTAAAGGAGTAACTTCGTGTCGCTTTGTCTTCCACTTCATCTTTTGCTACGTATCCGCAGTCTAGTAAGAAGTTATGTTAAGTAATAATGTTTTTGAAGAGTCAACTCCTTTTCTAGGTTTTGTATCTTTGGCTGCGAAACTTATACTAGTCAAGTCGTTAATTCATCTCCTAAAGGTATTCGGCTTACTGTAAGGATCGTATCGTTGTTTTTCTTTAACTAGCCGGCAGCACTGGAGCAATAGGTTAGATTTTACTTTCTTCTTCGCTCTGTAATACCATTAATGACCGGATCTTGCAGTATTGTGTAACTTGGAAATCCGTGTAGTCTTTCTACTGTCTGAATACTACCAGGTATGTAGAATAGTATATAATACATATAGAATCGATTACTTTTGCAGATAACTTTCTTTTGCCAAGTTTACAAAGACGTTTGTATTAATTTTATACTTTCTCGGAGAGAGAGAGAGACAGAGAGAGTTTTTACGAAGGTTATCCTGAGGAAATGTAATTATTCCAGACAGAACACGGGAATTTATTATTTTACGGTTTATTAATACACAGTTGATTTGATAATAACCGTAAAAACAATTTAGATTCGATCACATTTCACGGATGTATAGAATGGAGTAGGTGGTAGATGTTCCATATAATGCACGATGCAGAACTGCAAAGTTTTCCAAGATTGAGTCACGGCGATTTGTCTGTACAATACACCTCTGACGAACAGACAGAAAAGACGCGAAGAGAATTTGTATCTGTAGGCAACTGACGAAGAGAAGTTGAACTCATTTGGTAATTTTCTCCCTTGTGCTTTCTCCGTATCCTGTGTGTATGTATGTTGTTGTATGCAACGCGAGAGATGGTTTACACTCTGAGGAATGAGAAAAACCAATGGATTCTACTATCCAGACCATCCACCAGACCACTGGCAGGAGCAAACTTAACTGATGGAGAGTATCGTATCATCACCAGGAAAATTTGAAACTAGAAACAAACTACATAACAAGTTGAAATTTGGTGAAGCACAAGCAATAGTAGAACGTGTTAAGGGAATGTCGGAGCAAATTGCTCAACGCGTCTACCCGGATGCCCGCTATCCGAACAACTGCCTCTTGCTTTCCTTCGGTTACTCTGCTTTTACGCTAAGCTCCGTTCAACTTACACCAAATGTTCCTTTCTCCGCTCACTCTCAATGCCAAAATGCCAACTACCACCAAAGGCTACACCAAAACCATATAAACCAACCAACTCTCTCGTATGCATTCATTTCTCTATTTTCCTTCCCCAACAAGAAGAAGGCGAAAGTAATGTACAACGTAGTAGAGGAGCATGTATGTACTCCTGCTCTGCCACACTACTGCCACTACACTATTTCTCTTTTTACCTTACTTTAGTAATAACCTTACCTATATTTCTCCTTTCTTGCCAGGTTATGTCATGTTATACTCCACATGGACTATGGACTATCCATACACAAACACACTACTACTTTGTTTGGACTCATCTGGCTTGTAGTACTAAAGTAGAACCCAGCTTGCCCTACTGTGAGACATTAACCTAACCTCTCTGCCTTGCTCAAACTGTACACATAGTACCTGCCTGCTACCGAATGTGGAACTCTGTTCATTTATTGCAGAATTTCAATTTACTCTTTCTCTATTTCCTCTTTCCCTGCTTTGACTGATATCCGATTCTAAAACTTTATATTTAGCTCCCAGGATGTATGTATACGTGTGTGGACCTCATATCCGTCCTGATAAAAGATACTACAGCTACAATGCAATGTGTATACTTATTTATGCATATCCAACACACAAAATGCATTTCTAAATCCAAGAGAAAGTGAAAAGCAACCTACTTATACCTTTTTCGTAGTTTGTATTTTGGTATACACCTACACAAATCTGTAATAAAAGCAAACTGTAAATAAAGCAGACACCCTGCCTAGAAACACACACAGTGCAGTGTACAGTTAGATTGCACTACTATACTGGTGCTCAATAAAAGCTACCGTGAATGTATATTGACATTGATACTCTTATGTATGTAATGTAATATGCATAATATATGATTGTATATTTAGATACTCTGGTACATGCCAAATAATAGAAATGCAACGGGTTCACCTATATACCATGCCTATACTTATACACTTTTCTAGTCTATTATGTAGGTGTACCAGGTAGTAGTAGACTGCGTACTGCACAACTGAGTTCAGCTGGTGAATGACTGTGTTTATGTGTATTTTGTGTATATGTAGGTATATTTATAAACAAAACGAATGTGTTGTAAAATCAGTTAAACTGTTCTAGGCAGGTCAGACAACGAAGATTGCTGATCAAAAGCACATCGGTTGGGTTAGATATATGTTCTTCGGGTTTCCTTTCCCTTTTTGGGGTTCACTCACTCTCGCCGTAATATTGGTTGTGGGACTGTCTGTGATTGCTGAGTCAGTTTCAAGTCTTTGGCTTAACTGTCTGCGCTTTTAGGTATCTCGTTTCTCCAAAAGTGAAAATACTCAGCTGCTTTGTCTTTGACTTTCCTATTGTAAACTTTGTTATACGTGTCTCTCTTGCGCAATTCTCCCAAAGGCGAGTGTCCAGACTGTCTGGTGAACTATAAATTTCCGTGTAATAGTTAATTTCTTACTGTGGATATAATAGGGTAGAGGGATTATATGTACACACATCCAACGGACACAAAACTATCATCGATTTCTTCAATAGATGGTTATCTGAGCGGTGCAATGACAATGGGTTCCTTAATGCAAACATTGCATTGACCACCCATGGCCAAATTTTTATGCAGATTTCAATAGAAGTGATGTAAATTAGTTGTGATGCATTTAAAAAACCTAAACTGCTGCCAAAATTAAATTGGTTTAAAAATAACACTATCGGGCATCTAGGACCTTTTCATGCTTTAATTATATAAAAGTTTAACCCTAAATGGGCGATAGTGATATTTTATTTTTACAATATTTCTTAATTGACGGCACTTTATTAGGTTTTTTAAAATGCATCGCAACTAATTTACATAACTTCCATTGAAATCGGCATAAAAAGTTGGCCCTAAGCGATCGATGCAATGCAATGTTTATGCATTATAATTTATAATATCAAGGAACCCATAATTGCTCATCTATTGATAAAATTGATGATAGGTTTGTGTCCGCTGGATGCGTGTACATATAAATCTCTTTCTGTGTTTTATTGTAGTTTACCTTTGTTGCTAAATGCAGTAGATTTCTTATTAACGAAAAGAATAAATTCTACTTACCTCCCTTAATTCTCGGAATAAATCTGCAATTGATCTCTGCAGCAGACAAAAGAGAAGGAACTGTGTGGGTGGTGGATTATTTGAATAGTTATATGGCAATAGCGTTTGGTAACGTAAGAAAATGTTTGAACTTGGAAACCATGATTTTGCATGTTCTATGAGCTACTTCAAGCATAAAGAAAATTCCTAAGCATTCTAATTACATTCCGCCAACCAGAATGGGTTCGGTAGGTATGTTTCCTTTCATTAGGACTTCAAATAAACCTCATTTCAGGAAAACTAATAAAGATTGAATTTGTATACAATTTCGTGACTTTCTCTTCACATACCTACCTAGAATAAATGTGTAACTGTAACTTCATAAAATCTTCCATCTTGTTGGAAGATCAAGTTATTTGGTGCAACCAATGCTCGCATAAAGATGCCTTGTTGAGAGATATTATTCCACTTTGCTTGTTATACATATTTAATTTCAGGAATGGAGAAATATTATTTGTTTGCTCCGAGTAAATACTTTTGGTGAAAGCAATACTATATACAGTTCATTTCTGAAATTAGATTATATGAGAACTTTCGAAAATGTTCTCTATTCCAACTCACAGTTTTAGTTATTTGTATAAGGAACCTATATGTTTGTGTTTATTTTGGTTCTACATGCAGTCTTGACTAAAGAAGCTAGGTCTCCAATAATAAAAGAGAGGGATACGGAGAAACTCTGTTTGCGATTCTCTGACGAAATGATGGAAAGTGAGACGTAAGATAAATACTCAGATTACGTAAATGTAAGATACGTAAAGTACAAACAAACGTGTGGTGTGAAGGTAAGAGTAGTAATAAGAATGAGAAAGTTTGCTACTTTAAATGCGGCACAGGTAAATTGGTTTAGCAGGTTAGGAGGGAGCTGAAGGGGGAATAAAAGGGCTAAGTTTTAAGCTAGGGTTTTGACTTGAGATAAAAAGCACGTTTAACGTCCACAACTCCACAAGGCATTCCCACTGTAAAACTGGCAAAGGCCCTCGTGTGTTTAAGAGTGTGAGTCCATATGTATAGATACTCGTAGATTCTCTTATGCATGCATTGCATTGGAGATACGTATGTTTAGAATGGATCGGCTCAACCGCTTTGAGTTTTTACAGAAGTTCTACTTCTACTACATGTATGAGCTGCTTCATGTCTCCCTACACTTTACATTTAGTGTTCGAAGAACGTCTACTAACGGGTAATATAGTTTTGCAAATAGCTACTGCTTCTTCTGCTGCTGCCTACTATGTCGTGCCGTGGAATGTATTCGATTCGAATTTTCAGTGTAAAGGGAGAGAGAATTTGCCTGGAACCTGTCTTTACTTTTAGTATTAAGACCTGCAGCAAACTGGTACACCTTTTTGTCGCGACTCTTTGCTCTCTCGATATCCTATTCACGATTTCTCGCCGGTGGGGATTAAGTGTAAGGACTAGAAAGTGATGGAATTACTAGAGCGTAATATCATGAAGAAGAACAATTTTTCACTCGACGAGACAATAAAAAAGACAAATTTATTGAGCTCTTTATGGGTTTATGAAAGTGGCGGAGGTCGAGCCCTTTGTGGCACAGGCGGTCGTCTCCTTGCCAGCACATGAGTTGATCGTCGTTAATAAGAGTCTCAGATAATGAGTTGGGCTTCCACATTACATACTTTACGTTTACACTTAACTTTACTTACACTCTGCAGGCAGAGAGAGGTAAAGAACGGGGAACCGGAACACAGAGGTCGAGGATCTACAAGAAGAACACGAGGGAAAAGACAGAGAGAATGCTTTTGCTTTCCCACTTGGGAATCCAGTCTTTTAGAACTAGCACCTCTTCCTTTTCCTTCTTCCACTCGGGAATCGTTACAAACTTGAGATATATCGCTTATCTCTTTTCACAAATTTTGCAATGAATGGCCATTAAATATCAGGGGGAATTGCTTTGCAATGTGACGGTCTTCCTTTCGTTTCTTAATGTTTATACTGTGAGAGTCTGGGAGTGTGTTGGTCGCATATGTTCTGACTTTTCGGTGAAAGTTAGTTGGAATGAATGGTTGACTTTCGTCTAGTCTAATACCAGTCTGGTATTGTGTCTGCGTATGCCATGCCATGAGGTCGACATGATTACGGGGAACATCCCGCACAGACTACACACACCTACACACACAATGTAACACTTACAAACAATACAAACAGTTCCTTTCTCTCTCTGTTTCCTTTTCTTACATAATATTATACAGTCAGCAATAACTAAGAAACTCTGAGTCGACTTTTGAATGGAATCCTTTCTATTGATTTTCCTTTGATGTCTAACATGCTCTTCTTCGCTAGTCTTTCTTCAAAAATTCTCTTTCTGCTGGCAATAGCAATTCCTTTAATATCCAACCTTGTCACATACTTTTTACGTTTGTTTCTACTTTGATAAGTCATATATATTACAAAGGGCAGACAGTCTGTATTTGCACTATCAGACAAATAAATTATATTTTATTTATAGTACTTACTTATCATAAGATAGCAGATACTACCCTATGCATATACCTACTGCCTTATTACATGAAATATTGTAACGAAGGTACGGCATAATAATATAATAAGTATACCTAAGCTTTGTTAGCGTCATTTTTCCTTCCATTTTTTGAATAGCTTAGATAGAATATTTATTCTCATATATAGAATTTCGCTCATTTATTGCGAGATTCCGTGGAATCCATCCATCTAGGAGAAAGCTTTTTACGACGAAACGGCAAATCCGTATAAAATCTAAATCTATCTGACTTGCCGACTTTTATATTTATAAAGTCTTAAGTCTCCCATACAAAAAATACTCGCCAATTTTTGTATAAAGGTTTTCTATGCAACTACTTTGCGTAAAACAACTCTAAATTACGGTTGAATTCTAATGTTGTTACGAATGGGTGAAATGGAGTCCTAAGCAAATCATTAGTCAGTGTAAACCCCGATATGCAGTTCATTAACTATAATAAATATGTTTAATCGTAAAAAACTAAAAGCAGGTCATTGATTTAAGCTTTCTCACTTTTTAAACATACTGTATTTATAGACACATTTATTTCACATTATGTGTATAAATTAAATACTATATCAAAACTCTGTGAATGTTTTTATAATTATTGTATTGACAATTTATTCAGGTTTTTCGTTGTTTCAATATCGCAATGTCAACGAAACGTGTAAATGAACCTGACTCTTCAGTAGGTCAGGTCTACAGGGTGAATATCTTATTATAATATGTAATTCCACATTGTATGAAAGGAAAGAATTTCCTGAATACTTCATTAATCCTTACAGCGAGCTGACAGTTGTTTTGGAGTGTAATCATATGCATTAGCAGACATATTATGTAAGTAGTAACACACTTATGCGTAAAGTTGACTTAAATTATTAGATCCCAGGAATATATAGTTAGTTACTTTTATTAGGATGAACACAGTACAAACGGTTTTCTCAGTATGACGCGTAATTTGTCGAAATGCCTGCTGGAACTTGAACCGTCATGGCCCAGATTAACATTTAGGAGTCACATAGGTAGGTAGGTAGGTTTACCGTAGTACAATATAATTGACTACGTTACTACTTACGTCACTTATATATGAGATGCGTTGACTGCTGCTGCATATATCTAAAATATTATGTATATGAAAGCCATTTCATGCCATTCTAATAATTCCGGGAACTAGGGAGCATTCTTGAAAAGCAAACTAAATGTTTTGCTGGGAGAATAGAAGACAGTGAAAGCCGTAGTTTCGCAAGAGATTTGAAAGGAACATTTAGAATGTGTACGCAAGGGGCAGGAACTCCTTGTATTCCTTATGCACCTGAATGATGTAGTTAGAAGAGTGTATTTAGATTTTGTGTTAAAGTAGAATAGAGTGTGATGGAACTCCAACTCGGTGGTTTACTAAAATCCGACGCAAAATTATGTACACGAGAGTCTATTCGCATGAAGTGATGTATGCAAAATGCTACAAAGAGATGAAAATAATAGAAGAGACAGTAGTAAAATGGTGTTCAAGCGTAATGGAATAGAGAAATCTTGCTTTCGCTTGATTTGGTTGCTTCATCTATTTTCTTTTGCTGCCTGATCTATTCAGTTTTGTTCTTATATCTAACACTAACTAATGCCACACCACTCCAGCTAAGCAACAAGGGATCTCTCGTACAGTAAGAAGTGTCTTCGTTCTCCACTCCACTGCCAAACCTCTCCACTCAGTTCAGCTTGGCCTACTTGTCTGGTCTTTTTGGGTTTCTTGAAGTGAGCGAGATAGGGACCGAATTTCACATGAGTGTATATTCTTAGGTTAAGAGAATGTTCTCATAATGTTCGTAGCCCAACTTTAAGTCGGAACTAGGTCTAGTAAGCCAAAACTAAAATATAAAGGGAAAGTAAAACTGTCACTATGAATTGTCATGGGTTATTCCACTTTTAGTTCTTCGTTTTGTTCTATTCCAGTTTCCAGGTTAGTTTAAGTCATTAGGGAAATGCCATATGAGTGATGTGAAATCATGGCCATTGGTGTGTTCTAATACAAGTGTGTGAGAAATGTCTATAGTGAATTCGAGAATGTCCGTAACCATATAGAATGGGTTGTTTCGTACCCGCCATAGTAATAATGCACGTGAAGTGTAAAGCACCTGCTTTTCTGTTTTAAAGGAAAATCGACTACTCTGTATTTTACAAAAAAGATGTAGGCAAAGGAAAAAAGGTAAAGATGATAATTTTTTCCAATAACAGTTCATAATTCTTCTAAAAATAAAGTATCCGCATTTTCTAATTCAAGGATTAAGGTTTTAACTGGTTCTGTAAATCTGTTCTGATTTACAATAAGAGTAGTAAGGCATTAGAAAAAATGGTCTCATAATTCACGAACTACTTCAATTCACTTTCGACGGATTACTTGGATTCCATAATGGTTGTATTACCCTGATTTCGTAACGCATGGATTCGTATTGTTTTGTATTGTAATAAAGATTTATTCGTAGATTTGGCTCATTTAACACAAAAGGGAACACGGTTCGTACTATGGCGAGTGTCAGTGCCAATACAATCCACTCACACTCTCCTCGTATATCTAGATTAATATTTGCAAAAGTACTTTTCGACAGCCTGGTTGATTTCTCATTATAAATTTTCATGCTATTTCCTATCGATGTCACAGTCACCGTCAGGCCAGGAATCATTTCATATCTTACTAAAGCTGCCGAATATAAATCCCAAAAATAGTGGAGGTCACCTTAAGTAAAAAGATGTACTGAAATTCATTCTTAGTTAGGTGTTTAATATGTAGATTGTAATTTGTATTACCGACTACTACCTAACCTGCGTTCAAAATTACAAGTTAACATTAAACAAATCGGGTATGCATACGTACCTTAATGCATCCCACTACCACATACCACATCATAATTACTAATATTACAGTTAAGTATAGTGCACACAATAATTCCAGAAACCTTGTAAAGGACAACAAATTTCAGCAGAGTTTGTCAGTTGGTTGACTACAGGGAAAACCGCAAGACCTTTTTCTGTTAAATTACAACTAAAGTTTCAAGAAGCAAAGTTTGCAAAATCGGGTGACGGTGTGGGTGGCTGGCTCGGATTCATTTTCTGCTTTGTGTCGGGAAGAGTTTGTCGGTTCTGGATAGTTAGCCTTATTAGTTGTTGTATTTAGTTTGTTGTTTTCTGAAACTATCTTTACAATACCTATCTATACCAACTTTTACATGTCAAAGACTTACACTATACATTGAAGTTATTGCCTCATTGAGTTGTCTCATCCAAGGAGTTGAGTTATAAAAAAGGTTGATGTAGAGTTAGTTTTAAGGTGACAGATAAACAAAAGATTTCTACCCGAGTAATATTCTAAGTCTTGTATAACGTATATTTACAAAAATGGAGAAATCAATTCAACCAAGTAAATATTGGTACATATACAGATAAGTGGAAGCTGTTGCGAGACTATCGTTTTTACGTTTGACTAACAAATGAATTAGAAGTAAGAATTACGAAACATAATATTTTAAGTTACTTAAGTGAAATAGATAGTAGTGAGTAAATCTTAATGTAATAGGTAATTATAATTATGAATATGTAAGGTAGTACTCTATTTGCTACGTAATATTTACCCATACAACGTCTTTAGCCCAACAATAAGACAGCAATACAACAATAATTGCTTCCTTTCTTTGTTTGACTGGTATGGCTTGACACTCAATTACGTTTACATAGGTAAGTAAAGTACCTAAACGCATTTCCGGTATATTGTGTATCACGGAAAAAGTTTTTACAAACTGGGAAAATGAAAATAAGACAGTATACGTGATGCTAAAGAATCAGGACAAGTCCACCGGATCTGAGGCCCGATTCCGTTTTCCGGAGACAGAACACGAAGGCATTTGCAATTATTACCCGAGTGGGCGTTCCCGAAGGCTGAAACCTGAAGAGACCCTGCCCGAAGCCTAAACAGGCCCTACTTTAACCCCGAACAGGCCCTACTGGAATTCGGAAGAGACCCTAAATACTCGAAGCCGAAGAAAGCCCCTCTACCCGGTATTTACCGAAAATATTATTCTTTTGTGTTAGGTTATAAATTGCAATAATGAATGAAGTCATAATGATAAATAGTTCCGACAATCGGTAGTTTGCGATCATGGCTTTCTAACACAGTGTTTGCAAATTGAAAAAATGAGAAAGAAATCTAGTTAAATTCTGTAAAATCTAATCATGACAATGAGTCCTCAAAATTATCTCTATTAATCTGGTATCTTCGGAAGAGTCTTTTCGGCCTTCGGGTAGGGTCTCTTCGGCATTCCGGTAGAGTCTCCTTGGAATTGGGGTACTGTCTCCTTATTTCGGCCTTCGGGTCCTGTAGTTGAGCCAAGAATCAGTTGCATTTCTCACCCTACTAAAATACTCCGTTTTTATTTTATCAAGATTTTGACTGCTAGTATATCCTGCAAGAATGATCCTGTCAAATCGATAGCAAGTAAACGAACCATAAAATAAAACTTACAGGGAAACTCACTAAAAGTAACTTCAGATCTTTTAGTTTATGAAGCCCAAAAGTTGAAGTTAACGTTGCTGTTTCTATATAAGAAGGAATGACTAAGTACTAATGTTGGTAACGATAAGTGGTTTCAACAGGACGTGATATCGCAAAATATAAAAATGATAAGATGGTTGATTGGTTGACTCTTGTGTTATATTATATATGATGCATCTACTACTGTATAGGCTTATATTAGTATTACAGATTACAGTAGAACATATACCTATACGTTATTTCATTTCATATTTTTCCAATCTTGAGGAATTGTATAGAAGGTAATATTCAGTTAGGTGTAAGCTTTCATTAGAACTCCATCCACGTCCACCAATAACCAAGAATTGCATTAAATCCACACACTAGCGCACATCCAATTAATCCGTGTGTGATTTCTATCTGGCTTGAGTTATCTATTTATACGTGGAGGTGCAGTTCATGTGTACAGGTTTCTATTAACATAACACATTGCAGTCGTAATGCAGCAAGATGTGGTGAGCATCCGACTAGGAAATTCATTCAACTGTCAGATGTTCGATCACCCCAATTCTTTACATTGATCCTTGTAACGAAGCCGTTGCAACACGGACATATAAATTGTATAAATCTATCTTCACTTTTACCATCACATCTGTGTATCTTATCTCATGAACTTCTGTAGAGACATAGAGAACGATAATATCAAAGATACACATAATGTTCAGCAATTTTTTATGCTGAATTGCGTTTAGATCAGTGAACTGCACACTTCCCTTGTGCGTTTTTCCTTCTATGGAGGTATATAGAGAGGTAATCGCATCTAGAAGGCCATTTTCTTGACTTGAAATCAAAGCTCAGAATTTATTATTATCAGTGCAACCCTTTCTCTATCTTTTGTTGGTTTCTCTCATCCCATTTATGACTCATACGTACAACTCGTAGAGGCTTCTCCAAACTCACATTTACAGATCATGGTGGTCCCACACCGATGGATACGCGTTTTGTTGCATGCATAAGTAGGCACTTCTCTACAACCCAACTAAACGGATTATGTGTTCTGCACTATTGAAATTGTCAATATTACTATAATAGCACCACCAATGAAAACAGAATAAGAATGATATCTATTCTATGGGAATGGGATGGCTACCACATAAAAAATCTTTTGCACATAGCGTGCAGTCTACTGAGAAGATGAGTTGAGGAGTATCTGTTGAATTTGGAAATGTTGTGACTGTTAGTGGTTCAGAGAAGATCTTTCTATATTTTATACGTGCAGTTCGCCAAAAAGAAAAATGCTGAAGCTACATCACATCAAGCATTACATGAAGCACTTTCACTTTTGAGGTTTATTTATAGATGCACTACTATTTTACCGTACTCACTTTGTTATACTGATGTGATGCAACTCTCTTTTCTCAAGTTGGAAGATATCCTGTGTTTGTGATGATGTGATTCTCATCTTCCGTTCACTGATGCGAGAGTCCTTGTGGTAGATCCAAGGAAGAAGACGAAAGTGAGTCCTTCCACTGTAAAAGTAAAAGTGGGATTGTATAAGGAAGAATAAGGAAGAACGATCTTTTCTTTCTCTATTTTCTTAACGCCCTCCTGTTACTCTCTCCCTGTGGTCTTTGACTTGAGTTAGGTACAAGGTAAAGCAGCAACATAATGCAATGGTATAAAGGAGGCTTCACGTACGCACAAAAAATTGAATTGCTCTTCATGCTGGTGAAATAACAACAATACTCTTTTTAGCCTCTCTTTCTCCCAGTCCCTGCATCGTTCTAGAGTTCTACTATATATGCCTTTATCCAAAAACTTAGGTGATATAAAGCAACTTTCGTTCATGTGTATTGTGTGTGTACGTATTGTGTTTCTTTTGAAGCCGGAATTATTTCACTCTTCACAGAAATGAATTGGTTTTGGTTCACGTTCTGTGATTGTCAAAGCATTGTCACTTTGTACAATGCTCACATAGTTACTTACAACTCTTTGCAATGTTGTCACCTTACGAATCTACTATACCTAGGTGTGGTAACTCCAATACAAAGTAAGTTTCATCCTCATACTCTGTACCATATAAAATATTATATCCATCGAACAGTACCTACATACATGAATTATGGAACTATTTACTTATATAAGATGAGAAAAGAGTTAAACACACATATACCTACATTTCCGCATGACTAGACGGATGCGTCAAAAAGTGCGATACCATCTGCAAGCTCTCTGTACTCAATAGAAAAATCAACCACAGTGTCATACATTCTTTCCATACAAAAAGGTTGGATGCCCTACCCATACTTTTTGAAAGAATTCCATGCTGGCATGCAATACCCTTGATGGATTTTTAAAAGGCAGGAAGTATCTGTATGTATGAGAAGAATGCGATCTGATCTCTTATTACATTACAATTATCTTGTGATAGAGGTGTAATAAACCGGTCCACCCGCAGTGTAAATAAACAACATAGTTTCGTAATATTTAAAACAGTAAAACTTCAGGATCCATAATTTTCTTAATGTTTTTCAATTGTTTGAATTTAACTGGTACATGGTAGTGTACCAATGCGTCTGCGTCTGCATCATCGTCGTTGCTAGTACAAAATCAAATGTCGACGGATTAGATTTCATAATTTAATTTGCAGCTTGTATTGATGTAACATTGTCATGTATTTACATAATGTATGATACAGGTAGAGTTAAAGTGTCCAAGGTCATAAAGGAGATGACCGATCGACCTCATCTGCGAACATAACCTAGAACAGGACCTCAATATAGTACGTGTAGCAAATTTGAAGTCTTTAGCTCAAACCGTTCATGAGTTGTGCACGGAGACGGACACAGGGAGAGTGAAATATAGATAAACAATTACATATTGTTTAAAATAATTAGGTACCTATTTAGTACCTACATATTAAATACAGTACCTATTCTACGTGTATGTAGTGTACCTATCATTTTGTGTTCACAATCATTGTAAAATTTTATTAAATATTATAATCCTACGAATCTTCTATCATAATGTCCCTGCTTCGAACAACATAACATGGATATTATCTGTGGTATAACTCAATACTTTGGTATGAATAAGTTTGGGATGGGAGGAGCTTGTTAACTTGTATAGTTTTGTGAATAAAAGATGGGAAGGGCATCATGTAAGTAACACAGACAAACAGAGGTATAGCTATTTCAGCTATATTCACCTTTACATTGTATGGGGAAACACATCCCAGTCATACTATATGATTTATGTGCGAAAAGTCGCAATTCATCTGCATAGCTGCCTTATACACAACAATGTAGCACATTTACAGTACCTTAATATTTTGCATTCACATTTTATCTTTTTATTCCTCACTTTATCCCTTTGTCTAGTCCGTCTGTTGGATATGTGATAGTCGGAGTGTAAAATGAACTACTCACGTCTCTGTTCTTGTTTTTTGTGGCCCACCTCAGTCGTTTCTATGATACTTCTACAGACCAGGACAGGATATGAATAATATGACTTTAATAATACAACCCGTACAAAAGTACCACCCGCCTGATAAGTATATTATGCTGTACTTATCTCTATACACAATACAATGCCACTGAGCTCCCTACATGACTACGTGAAAGAGGAAAAATGTTTACAGTGTATACATTTGCAGCTTTCCCTTACTTAATGTAAACTATGTTACTCTACTTTAATGGCATGCTTTCTAAATCAAATAATAGGTTTGGTACACACATAGCACGCATACTACATGCGAAGGCAGAGAGAGAGAGAGAGATATAACGTAGATTTTTTACAGTTGGATGAATGTTTCCCTCTCTGCGTTATTCTACATGGGTGTACTATAACTCACATAGACAATCTTTTTCGAGGTTGGTGGAAAACGTGCCTTGTCAAGTTTAAACCACTTCCATCAACATAAAGAAATCCACAGGAAGTATTGGTTAAAACCATATTCTTAACTCAGACAGACGGTTTATTATGCAACTGTTCTTCGTCCCGAGAAAAATAAAGAAATGCATTTCGTAGCTTGGAGTCGAATATGTCATGAAGGTATAAAAACAAATTTTTTTGCCCCTGCACCATTATGAAAGTACTAAAGCCTTTCTATCCTTTTTATAATGCAAGCTACCAGAAGATTTCATTGTTGAACTACAAGATGATGTCGAGAGTTGAGTCGGAACGACTTTGCATATGAAATGTGCGAGGTGCTTCTTCCCATTCTATTTCATCAATTTAATTTACAAAGGATGAAAGCAATGGAAGTCTAGTTTAGTAGTAAGTAAGTAGCTATGCTTATGCTACCCACGGCCATGTATCTAGGTACTGACTTAGGTATATTGTGTACTAACTTAAATTCTAACTTCATCTACATATGAACGTTACTTTGTGGCGGAGTGCATGCTTGACATATAAACTTGTACAGTGAGTCGAGGATACAGCCATTGTATCTTATTTGCCCTAAAGGTTCATCCACTTGAAAATACAATGACGAAAAGATAATGACGGATTCCAATTAAAGAATCGTAGGAAAATTAATAATGTTAAATTAACTTGTGGCTGTAGGAACTGTGTGGGCTTTGTTGACGTGGCTGAGCAATGAAAGGAGGAAGAGGACATTTAAAATTAAAAGAATTCACATGCTCCACAAGTAAATGGCAGATATTATGATAATATATAACAGCGATAATGTAATACGTTCCCCCAGCACGGCAATGAAAGCGTTTAGTATTGTAACACTGCAACAGACTCTAAAAGTACCCTTGCTGTTTTATTTTAATAAGATGAGGACATCCTCGACTAAAAACCGTTACACATTACAGCAAGCAAACAAAATAACTAAACTACAGTACAAATTCACCAGTAGGGTTTCTTTTCTGAGCTGAAACCAAGTTTTCTTCTGTGTTGTATTATGTGAAGTAAAGAGTTCCCTCCTTCCTACCTTCGTTCTCTTTACATTTCCCCAAACAAAGGAAAACCTTCATTTCATTTCATTCGTTTTAGTTTATTTCATTTCATCTTCATCCTTTTGTCTCGTTTGTGCTTATTTGTCCTATTACTACAGACTCACAGACATATAATTTGGGTGAATTAAGTATATACAAAGCAAAGAAAGAACTTTTCTTCAATTTCATTCTGTATCTCAATGTCGGCAGTCTCTGTATTTCCTTGCATATGAAAAAGAAAATTACACTCTTTGAATGCAAGGCTGAAACGCTTCATTGAATGACTTTAAAGAACTACCATAGAGATGGATACAACACAAGACACAACTACAACGATTCTTCTTCGCCTTCTATTACTTTCCCTCGGTATTTGCTCGCATCCTCTGATGGCATGAGATCCTCATGTCGAAAGATCATTCATTTTTACATTGACATGGGAATTTATTTTCAAAGTATTTTCCCTGCTTTGAGCAGATACTCAAAAAGTCTTTCTGTTGCAAGTCAGATTATTAATGTAGCTGCCTTAACAGAAATACAAGGAATATGTCGACCTTGGTTGATTGCTTCTACTAATGTAAACAAAAAGAGACAATCAAATATTCATTTTTCGCTACAATACAGCAATTAAACATGTTATTCATTTTCAATCATAAAGTTGTAGGAAATACAGCTGCAATTATTACATTTCATTGATTTCAGAGTAAAATCTACAAAACTCTAACTCTCTGGTCGATATATGCATCACGTGGCACAGGTTTACTTGCGTAGATGCGTAGCTTAGCTAAATACTTGGCTGTGGCACTTAATCTGTATATTTGTAGAGCAATATTGTTAATTAACATCATTTGGACGGAAACAGACCTTATATATGTACAAGCTGAATCAAAGTGTTTAATTTGTAATTCCCATTTGCAGAAAATAATTACCTAATGTATAGGTAGTCTTTCCACATTAATAGCAAACCGTTGTGATGTTTTTCTTCAACAAAAATAAGGTTGTAATGCTGAACTCTTCTGAATCTACCTAATCACAACGTTCCTAGTGCTATATAACCCGTATAAATGCTAACATTAAAAACTTTTCTCCTAATAGTCTGAAACTTATGTAATGTATTAATTAGTGACTACTACTGGGACGTACACTACCATGCTTGCCTTATCCATTACGTATCTTGTGTTGTAATTTGTTCTTTATATGATTATCCGAAATGCTTCTCCAAAGAGTTGAGTATCTCATGGACATTGCAACTCTTTATACTTCTACAGATGCGGGCATGGATATTACTAATAGCTATGCATATTTAGTAAGCTATAGACTTTGTTGCTAAAATACCTTCCTAAAGAAAATGAGCTTTTGAAGATGTGTTTAGCAATGTTACTGCATAATACGGCACTGAATTCTATATAGAATGGAAGCACCCATAAGTAAAAGTATGTCGATTAATTATCGTTATCACTCTTTGAAATAAATAACCCTTTAATGTACTTCGAGGATATGAGGTATACGAATTCAGTCTAAACAACTTAGCTATAAAGTACTAACTATACTAACCTTCTATTGAATTAATTACTCTTCTGGTTCCGAAACCGAGAATCCTGCTCATCCATTTCGCATTGTCTCTTGTAATATTCGAATAAATTGTAATAAGATTTACTCAAAGATGAAAGGCTGGAAACAATAATATCATATCATCACATGTAACTAAAGTACAAGTATTGCATGCAACACGAAGTCAATCTCAAATAATTTATTAACATACAACTACCGAGATCCCAACTTCCCTATATAGATTCGTTGCAATATAAATGCAGCGCAGCAAATAAAAGGGTAAACTGTTGAATGATACATACTACATACGTAATTTTCTATACGTACTACTGTTTAAGACATTCAAGAGCATTTAATTACAATATGTAAATCTTCACAAGATTAGGTAAATACATTTCTGTGACAGAAAGGTAGTTTAACAAAATATACTTTTTATTTAATGTTAATTTTGTTAAACTACCTCGGATGTCGTGTCACAGAAATGTATTCACAAAATAGCATCGGAGGTTGGAAAAGTCTTAAGATTATTACCTACTAGGATTAGGTAATTTTAAGGGTACCTTTACATAACTACTCTGCATCAGAATTATTTCACTCAAAGCAAAAATAGAGGCGAATGTGAAATATTATCCACAATCAACTATTTCTTTCATCTATGCAAAAATCGAGTTTATTTGCAATCGATTTTGTGTAAGAAGATCATCAGGCTTATGTGACGATAGCGAGAAGAATTAGAATATTGACATTAAGTTTAAAAGTTAATTATCATGTCTGCTTTGTGTAGGAGTGTAAACGGTAATAGCAACCTCACACAAGGCTGACAGGAGTGACAGGACCTCATACGTGTACCAAATTCGAAATTATCTCAAACCGTTCTTGAGTTATCGATGCTAACAGACGGACAGACACGAATTTCATTCCCATAAAATAACTATGTTGTATAATATAATCGGATAGATGTTGTATTCCGATAAAGCTTCTCCGATGCTCTTAAAGGATGGGTCCATAATCTCTAATATTTACCCTTCAAATACGTTGACTAACGAGATTCGTCATCTTACTGTAATTCATCTCCTTTGCCTAGTTATTTCCCTCTTATGCCTTTGAGACTACAGTACGTTTAGGTGGTAACCAAGCCGTTACTATGATCAACAGACACAGTTTCTTTTGGTTTTGATAGTTAACATAGGCCTGGTTACTGCATAACATACTGTACTTAACTTGTAGTGTACCTACCTTGTAATGAAATATAAAATATAATTTAACGATCCACTCGAAACTGTTTACGTGAAAGTGTATGCGAAAGTTGTAAGTCCTCTTGTGTCCCAGTTGGATATACCTACCAATATGATAATATTCCTTTAGAAAGGTAATCCTTGTTAAATGTCATTCATAATTTAGCCAAATATTAATTTGGGTTTTAACTGAAGAACTATATTCTCAGAGAATGTAAAGTGTGATTATGTTCTTGTGCTATTATTGAAGCTTTCACTTTAGCGGTAACCTTATGCAGGTATTTGTAAAATTATTATCTCTCGACATTTTTCATTAGTCTTTCTTTGACCCAGCAATGATTACACAGCATGCTATTTGTTATAAGTTATAAAAGACGTAGACAATCCGTACATTATACATCTACACATTTAACATGCATCCTCTTATATAGACCAAAACACACTTTCATTGCATGCTTTGCTTTCACTTAAACTCAAGTACGTATTTAGAAGAGAAGATTAGTTGAGATTCGTTAAGTAATATTAGACGAGACTCAGAATCTACTACTCTGTTCTCATCATCTGTGTTTTCTTCAGTTCTTCTGTATATATGGCTGTGAGCACACTGAGCACATTCCATTACAGTTCCCGTCATGATGAGATGACAATGCAATGAGCTCTTTTACTAACGACGGTTCACAGTCAACAGTTAAGTACAAGGCTATACTCACATTCACTACAACCACTCCACTTTGTAACTTGAATCCAAGTGCATACTTCTCTCATCTAAAGAATACTTGCTAAGCAAAGAAATACACGACATCATGTAAAATGTGTTGTTACGTAAAACCCTTCTGTTTTCGGAATTTGAGACAGACCTTCCCTTGTTGAACCGCTCATTATTAGTACAGATGGGTGGATGAAAGTAGTAGACGAATATCTACTATATATAGACGTATATATAACACTATCGTTAATGTTAACGTTTACGCTTAGCAGGAAAGACTACTAAAGTACAAAACTGCGTGTAGCATTCCACTTTTATATTCCATTACAAAGGGGAAGATATCTCAATGACAAAACGCAATAAGAAAGGAGCCATTACGGATCAGAAGCTTTCATTTGCCTACTGAAAGCAAATGATCAATTCTAATCAGACTAGCATCATCGCATCTTTACGAAATGAAATTATACGTCTTTAGAGCAATATAACACCTAAGTACTAAAGAGAGAGAGTACTATATAACTCGTCTTTTGCAGATTGGAACAGGAGCTTATGAGAATTTACTTCTTATGTGTGAAGACACTTTGAGAACAAAGGTAGGTACATCATAGAAAGTAAATGCAGATTGTTTTAGATATAAGTTTAAATACGTATATATACTTATCACCAGCATTCTTATTTTCCCTACGTTTCCTTCATGGAATATTATCTGAAAGTGTTAGTATAAGTGTTGCTGATGCTGTCAGTGCAAAATACTTTTCTCGCGAATGTCGCGTCCTTGTATATCCAAATATATCTGGAGAGACAGGAAAAGAGAAAGAGTCAAAGTCAAAACTACTTTCATTTGCGAGGGAAAAGATTTTGCCTTCGTCTTCTTGGAAGAAAAAATCATTCTAGACTTGCCTGGATGACTGGTTAGGTTAGGTTGCCTGTGTATTGCATAGAAGTGGATGAATAAGTTGGTAAGACGTATTTTGAGCTGAATGCTCATTTCCTCCATTTCCCTGATTATTTTTATGAGCTTATATTCTACAGCACAGCAGTGTAGAAATCTACGTACGTGCTGCATCTACATATACTACTAACGTAGCGGGAATCTAACATATCTTTCTTCAAGAGGTTCTTGGATAGACGTTTCACGAAATTGACTTGACTAAAGTTTTCTTCTAGTGAGTGTCAAGTCAATTCCAGACGCCAAAAAGCAAAGTATGTATATATTGGATACGTTGATGTTCAAATTAGTATGTCCATAAAAGAGTGGGAAGAAGAACTATAAAAAAATGTATGCGAAGGTGGCTTAGCATTATACATTATACCATTATCTACTGCAAGCTTACTTAGTAACTGGTAACAAGCACCAATAACAAAAAGGTGCATACATATTGAAAAGTTGAGTAACAGCTTTGTTTGCATGAGTGAATTTTGTCACAAGCCGAAAAGATTCACGCACATTCACATTATATCTATTCGACTTTTACTCCCGATTGAATATGAAGGTGCAAGTAAAGGATACGATGAAAAAAGATAATTTTGCCTCGTTGGGTGTCGACGTCTTGTCGGCTTCTCTCTGATTTTCTTTCTACTTTTCATGATGCCTTCGCTCTAGATATATGCTCATTTCTAGGCAGCTCAGATTCAGCTCACTTTATTTTTCTGCTTTGCCTTTCCTTGTCGGTTTTTGAAGTCAGAAAGTAAGAAAGCCAAGTGCGTAAATGCAAGTGACATGACAGACAACACTAAGAGTGAAAGACCAAGAAAGCACAACCAGTTCCTGACACAAACTACAGTTCACGTTCACAACGTAGCAAGCTTTTGCAACTGCTTTGATCTCATTTTAAGCCACCATTCTCTTACTCTGTTGTGTTATAAACTTTTATGTAGATATTTAGACTGAAGTCACTAAAGTGTAAAGTAGGTATTTGTATGTCATGTGCATATTAGTTTCTAACAAATATTAATAAACCATTTGGAACGGTCTACGGAAGTAACGATGTGAATATCTACACTGTTGGGAACCAAGACACACGGTAACATTTACAATCACATCAACATGTCAACTGTGACACAGTGTTAACGTTAACAGCGAAATGATTCCTGTGACTATATGTAGTTAAAACTCTAATTGTCATTTCTCGTAATATTCCAACCTTGGCGGTCTTCAAATTCAAAAGTTGCCATATTTCACTTTCAAACATAAATGGAAAGTGAAATTTGCATAACAGTAATTAGAATATATTGTACATTTGAGGCTGTATTAACATAGTAGTTACTCTAATAGGTCAAAGATCATTGAGTTATAGATTGACTCCATCTTTGAACTTAACCTAACATAGGTCATCGATGTGTACTGATTTTGATCCAAATATCAAACACATTCGCAAGTTATCGTGGTAAAGGACGGACAGACAGACAGACTATATGTATAAAGTAACTTTGTTACTGATTAATTATATAGAGCTGCTACCCGCTAGCAATATGTATTTCACGGATCATAGCGTGATGAATGCTAAAACAACATTGATACTTGTCAGGAGATTAAAATTAAATACAGCGGATTAAAGAGAAAGTTGATGAGAAACAGCAGTATGTAAATTAGAAAATATTTGTTTGTCGTAC
Organism: Pogonognathellus flavescens; assembly: GCA_019776165.1. NCBI lineage: Eukaryota > Metazoa > Arthropoda > Collembola > Entomobryomorpha > Tomoceridae > Pogonognathellus > Pogonognathellus flavescens. Next base: position 19,481 of record JABASD010000850.1, on the reverse strand, counting down.
TTTTACTTGGTATAATATTTATATACTCTGGCTCATTTGATTGCATCTTTTGCGTACTTTCTTTCATGTAAGTATAATCCAAAGTTTTACCAGCAAAAGGAGTTCTATATTATGCTACGTAGTACGTTGCTGGAATGAAAACAATATTATCCTACCAATTCCCCGCTCGGTATAAACTGAAATGTGTGTGTAGAGGAAGTTATGCTATGCTGGTGGCAATGGCAATGCCAAGAGGCGTTGCGTCAGTTACTTGGAGCCCTTCTTGATGTGCACATTAAGGTACATCACACGATGTGTATGGTTTGGTCTTCTCTTCTCCTTCTGATGTGATGTGAATGTGATGTTGATGTGGAAAGGCGTTCATTCTACAAACACTTCATATGCAAATTGATATTGGTCCTTTCTCCACGGCATGTATGCTGGGAGTATAGGAATATGATGGCCGAAACAACTTTTCAGCGATAAGTTTCACTGCGTGCATCACAGATACTTGAGAATAATGGAGAGATACAGGGTAATGGTGAATTTGCTTACGCTTTATCAAAAAGGTGGCAATTCTTACGGAATACTCCCAGTGATATGGTTGTTTTTAGGAAAGCATGAGAAATAAATTAAATTTTCTTGAATATGGTTTGACTGTCTATTTGACTGTAGCTTTAGTTTTGTGGATGAACATATGTATTTGCAAATGGAGAAATTTATTAGGCGCTCGTTACCCCTGCACAGACAGTAGAGCTATTTCCCATGACAGTTTCTTATGCATGCTTGAGTCAAATGACGATTTATTGGAAATTTGTGGGAATGGGCACAATTTTTGGGTGGTTCACAGCAATCTTCTTTCAGAATGATTTAAAGTGCCACTAGGAGAATATTTGAATACGTATTCAAATGCTTTCGATTCCAAAGAGAAGAATCAAGAAATTGTATTTTTGATCCAGGCAATATTTTTATAAGTAATAGAACGGACGAGAGAAATTCTCCCAGTTGTACTATAAGTAAAATAGTTATAGCTGCAATAGGAAGAAAAGTAATAATGTTTTTCTCACTTCAATAACTCTCTCTTTGCATTATTAAACAACGTAGTTGTTTGTATGGTTTTTATGGGTCAGTATGTCCGTCCGTCTGTCAGTGTGCATGATAACCACTGTATAGAATGATTTGAGGTAAGACTTCAAATTTACAACATGTACTATTCAAGTTCTGTGTGAGGTTGTTCGAAGATAGAGTCAATCGGTCAACTCCTTCATGACCTTTGACACGTTAATTTGAACTACGTGTTACTGATATGTCTGTGCATATAGAATCTGAATACCTCAAAATCATTTGATGACAATTGATTTCGTATTAGCCCTTAGTAGCGATAATGACACAGACCTACTACTCAGACCCAGTTGAATTCAAAGAAGTGAAAAACATAAATTAATATTCGTAACTGTGCATTCTTAAGTTTTACTATTTTGAATAGTACTGAACTATGTTGGTTATTTACACCCGGTGTTAACCGGTTTATTTCTTCTTTTAGAGACGTGATGACATTGAATTATTCAGTAACGCTCAAAATGCAATCAACACAAACATAACTTCAGAAACTTACTTGGGTTAAAATTTTATATACCAGTACCTACTCACAATCAGTTGCTTACAGGATTTATTAATAATGTTAGGGATTAATTTACTAGCATATCATGGGAATCAACCAATAAGTTATTTCATTACACACACACAACCAAAATGCAAGGGCGAGAATGTTGTAATTGCATACGTACAATTCAACAGAAGTTTCCAGTGCATGCATGGAAGGTTGATGGGCGTTTCAAGAGAACTAGTAACTAATGTAAGTACGCTGTGGAATTCACACACACTACATAAAGTAGGTGGGTGGCTACTGCTTCACTACACTACAACAAGTACCTATTCAATTTATTCATCAGCAGGCCAAGCTGAACATTACTACAATGTCATCACAATAGGAGCACAGGGAAATAAGGTATGTCGCTTGCCTGTAGAGCAAAGATAATGAATCGCGACCTGGGTAGCCAACTCAGCCGTATCCAGATTCAAATTCAATTGAGGAAGTTCGCCGTAGCTTTTTCATCCGTAAACACGTTTCTCTCTTCATCGTTCGGTTTGGTTCTGCATTACATACGGCAACACCGATTTTATAAATGACATGCTGTACACAATCCGATTTTCCTTTTCATCTTGTACTTGTCTGAGAACTTGCTTTCATCAAAAATGTTTGTTTGTTTAAACTGGCACAGTTCAAGTAACATGCTTGTGTAAGCTTGTGCATGTAACAGATTTAACATTCCATGCATGATATGTATTAGGTGCTAAATATGTTCCAATTTCCAAATGTACCGGCTACCGATACTATTACATAAAAATTTATAAAGACCTTCAACACTATTATATTGTGCGGGTGAGCAGATTGCAACAGTGATCTGTCTAATTCAGTATATCCTTTCAGTGTATACACAAATAAAATATTTTCTTCAAATAAAGAATTTTCATATGATATGATATGCCCATATGATTCTTATCATTCCTTTGGAGAAATCTTAAATCTGAAAAAGTAGAAAGTAAGCATGACAGTTAGGATTAAAATGTGAAATTATGTGGTATTCCAAGATATTTACTATTCGTATATAATTTTGACATCACCGTTTGCAGAATTGGGTCTTTTGTAATTGATGAAATTCTAAACTAGCATCTTCATTTGTAAATCTATCTGGTTTGCGATTATCTGTAGTATAATAATCATAATTATATAGTTTGTACTACCTGTCTAATAGTAATAGAACTTAAGCTTGAATATTTGGTTGTGGAAATGATTATGATCTCTGGCTTTATATTATGTTGACGCACAATACAGTTTTCAGGTTTACGACTTTCCTCTCAGAATTACGACAAATTATAGTATTCAGACATGCAAATATATATTACCTATAGGTTACCACACAGGAGATATATCAGATTATATACAAATATCTGTAGTCTAAAGATGGCATAGTAGTTAGAGGGATACAGTATTACGTAAGATACTACGTACGTTAGTCGGTGAATGCGCAAATAGGAAGTGTATTCAGACCTTCGTTCAACTCAAGACGCAGCAAGAAGATAATTATGGAAATGAAAGCATAAGCAGGAACTCAAACCAACAAGCAGAGTAACTTATATTTAAACCTTACCTACTGTTGTACATATAAAATTTTGGTTTGACTTGACTGTTCTTGAGTTCTACGTGATTAAATGCACCGCACAACCAGTTGGGCTTGATAGTGGCCAGTGGAAAGTGGAAATCAGCCAGAATGAACAACCAAAGAACCACGCAATGCATGAAACATTCATTTCTATTCCATTCAACTGAAGAGCCATTTGAATTTGAAATTCTAATGGAATTCCCCGAAATAAATGTGAGAATGAGAAAATACTGATTTGAAGTTAGAGCAGAATATAACATGCATACCCATAACATAGTGCAGGAAGGGTTAGATGTTCGATAATACAGAGTGAAAACTGCAGCAAATGAGTAGGTATAAAATATGTGGTCTTCTAATGTCTAAAACACACACACACATCGAACTAGCTGCGTAGATATATGAAAGCTATCCGTACCTATATATATCTCTTCGGCTTAAATATTTCATAGAGATAGAAGTGTATGGTATACTCGTATTTCGTATAAGATATGCCGTCTGTAAGCGTTGGGAACTTTTCCATAGATAACTAATAAACCAAACGGTAAGCAATGATCCTTTTTCAGATTCGACTAAGAATTTTCTTGTAATTTAATTCTCAATGGGATTGGCATAAAGGTGAATACATTCACGGTACTGCTCTGTTGTAGAGAAATTCTTAATATTAGAAATTCTTTAAATCATTTGTATGAGAACCATACAAAAGTCACACACAAACTGTTTCCCTTCGTCAGGCAATCAAAGGTTTAATTTTTACTGATAATTGGATACATTGTGGAAAGCCACAGTACACACCCTAAGAATTTTTTAATTTAATGCATGAAGTAGGAACTTGATGTGGAATCAAACGCAGTAACATTACCAGAGGAGGTCTTCGAGGAATACGACAGCAAGAGTTGCCTAATAATATTTGCAGTTCAATTCAACCATTGGCATGTTCATTTTGAGCAGAGAGTCTTTCTCTCATCGTCTCATCGTACATTTCAGATTGGCAGTAGTGGCTAACCTTATTGAATCATAAATACGTTAGGTACCAGCCTATCATTGTCAAAGTTCAGAACTAAGAATAAATATTATGGGTCTACAATGCGTAATTCATTTGCAAATGTCCAAGAAACAGTTTTTTTCATTGATTTTGTCCCTAAAATCGAAACTCATAACTTTTAATAATCATGCACTCTGTAATTAAAAATGTTAGCAGTTCAAAACTCTAGTTTTACACAGCATACATGTCCCTTGTTTAACAACATCTTAAGCATTGTAGTTTCGGTTATAACCTACTTGAGAACGAACACCAATTGTGGGCTGCAAAACACAATTTTCTCCTTTTGCTTGCGTATCTGTCTGTTGTTGATTTTAATTGATTTGTCTTAAGTGCTAAAGTTTGTTGAATTGAATGGAGCCAGTATTAATTATTGTAAAGGAATAATGCATTTAGTGTTAGTTGGTAAGTGTAAGTAAAGCTCCTTCAATTCATAATGAGTGTTTGCATACCTGAAATAATGCTGGTAGGTATGTGGTATTGTGTTACATTCTTATGTTGGTGAATTTCATCTCCAAAAGTGTAGAAAACTTTGTACAGGTGCCTGACTGGTTAAGTTTTACTGCATGGTTGTTAGTTGAATTACATTACAACGTAAGTATAATTCGGCAGTCAAATCTGAACAGCTACATACTTTTTACGTATTAGCATGCGGTTATGCCATTAAGGACTTCAATATTGTTATAGTCTTTTATAATGCGATGTTATTGAAGATATTCTCTTAGCACGAAAATAGCGAAGACTTTGCTACAGTATATGCAGGAACTTAATACCTATTTTACATACATATATTTATATAGAACCTAACTAATTCACACAACCATACGTATAGAAACTCAAGTATGACATTCAGGTTGAGAATATTTAGATATAAATGGCAAATTTATATGCAATACTGGGGCAATACAGTAAGAGTTAATGTTCTTTGAATATGTTATTATTTTAATTGAAATGGCTTTGTTTTGCAATTTACCACTCGCATTACTTACTCCCAGAGCACTTTGTTGAGGCATTATGGGATACCGTATTGTATTCTTCAATTGTTAGTGTGAAAATGGAAAATACTTTCATTACAGGATTTGTTACTCACACCTGACATGCAAAGTGCTTCGTATGAGTAAATAAAGGCAATAATGAATTATCAGTAGCCACCACAGTCAATACTTTGACCATGAAGGGCATGTGACATGTGATAAAAAAATAATGGATATAAGTGCTTCTGACAGCTTTACAAAGGTTAATTAAATAATCATAATGTGAGAAATAGAACACAAAATGGGAATGTATACTCTCGATATCAAAACTTTATTATAGAGGTACCTATTATTCATTCATTTTAACATGATTGTCAGGGCTAAGCAGAAAAACATTCAACTGAAGTCTCCATAATATTGTTCTTTATTTATCATCTTTCTTGGTAACCGCATGAGTACATTCTTGACGTAAATTCTATGTACAGCTTTTAGATCGCAACAGAAAAAATTCCCTGAGGTACTGGTATACATAGTAGCTATAGTACTAATACGAATCTTGGGAAACATGAGTGAAAACGTGACAGCTTAATCTTTTTTAATTCAATACAGTTAGGCTTTGATTGCATTGCATGCAACGTTGATAAAAACGTGACAAAATTAGGTACACATAATGCATTGACTGCAGTGTAGTGTAGTCTCAAAAAGTAAATGCAATGAAAAACTGAAAATTATCTGCATTTTGGATTCAATGAACTAACTACGTTGCATCGGTAAACGAATAAACAGCAGTCTCAAGAATTAAATGCAATGAAAAAGGAATATTATTTATTTACTTTTAGGATTCAATCAACTAAATTGGATTGCATTTGTAAAAGTATTGACTGCAATCTGAATTGATAAATACAAAGAAAAAGAAACATACCTAGTATAGTATATTTACTTTGTGGGTTCAACGAAATTAATTACATTGGTAAATACATTGGCTGCAATCTCGAAAAGTAAATGAAATGAAAAAGGAATAGGTATATATTCTTTAGTTATTAGATCCAATGAACTTAATTACATCTGTAATAGTAATAGTAATGACATACTGACTGGTAGATAATTGTAAATACAAAGAAAAGACATTATTTTTTGCTTTTTTAGACGCAAGGAAACCACATAAATGTTTTAAATCTTTCTGGAAGTCGGGCTTGTCTGAATGTGAGGGTAAAGCAGTGGAAGTAGGTTGATTAATGAAACAAACTGTTGGTATTTACAAATATACTGAAAGTGCATATGTATGTATAATATTTAATGTCGATCATAGCTATACATTCTTTACATACAGGGGTGGCTATATGGTAGACAGAATCAATACATTGGTGATGGAGATGTCTCGTAGTCGCAGCAATACTAAGTTATAATTGATGTGTTTAACCTACACGAGGAGTTTTGGGATGGTTATTCTTTTCCCTTTTGGTTGTGCGTTGTGCTGCGTCATAATTTAAAATGACACAATACATTACAGCAAGGAAGGCGTTGATTATGAGTATGAATGGTTGAGTGAAATAATTTTGAGTTGTGAGTAATGTTTTAATCCGTTCATGTTCATAAGTATAATGAGAACATTACATTAACGGTACATTACATTATGTATACACAGTAGACAGAGAAAGGCTCAGTAAAACATTCAGTAGAAAGGTAGTGGTTTATTTGGAGCTGTTGTCTACACTGGGCTCGCCAACATTGAGTAAGGGTGGTAGATCAGTGTTACCCGTATTACTTGTAATCGGCTTATCATTTCCAGCGGTTGATGTTGGTTTACCAGAAGGCGGAAGAGATTGTTTGGCATGGTTATCTGTATTAGCAGGAGTAGCCTTAGTAGTAGCCGTGGTAGTACTGGGAGGAGAGTGACTGGTGGATATTGGAGCCGGAGCGGGTGATGGATTACTCTTGCCAGCCGTTGCACTCGTGGCAGGAGCAGCCACAGAATGCGTCTCACGACGAGTGACTCTGTGAGAAGTAGAGCCTTTGGAATTTTGATTGGATGTGGAATCGGGTGATCCATCCGAAGCGGAATTATCGGGTGAACTACTATTTTCTGCACGGTGTGTACTGTTGGGAGAAGAACTTCCTTCGTGCTTCTCACCGTCATCAGACGAAATAGGCTCCAGGTGTAAGATCTCTAAGAAAATATGAACTGTGTCTTTCCCTGTGGTAGTAGCATTACCATCACTATCCGTCTCGTCGCTTTCGATGGATGTCGAGTCGCTGGAATTACCGCTATTATTACTCTCCCCTGAAGAGCTGAGTGTGATGTTGTTTTCAGCCGAGTGGGTTACCGACTGTGACCGGCTGGAGTTATTAGGAAGATGAGATAAAATGGTATCACGTCGTCTTCTATTAAGGGATCCCCGAGAAATCGAGGCAATCGGAGTGTTGGTTTGCGGTGTTGGTTTCTTATCATTGCTTCTTCCTTTCTCCTGGTCTGTAGCAATGGTGCTTCTTTCTTCATCACTTTCAAGCGGAAACAAAGACACGTCGCTAGGTTGGGATTTAGCTGAAATTTGAGGAACTTTATTTTCCAAAGAATTAGTAGTCGTACTGCTTTGGTATTCCTCGTGTTCTTTGTCGTTTTCTTGGCTAAAGAAAGATGTGGGAGTTGAATTGCCATCGATAGAAATGGTTGAGGAAGAGCCTGAGGAAACATTAGACTTTTTTGGATGGTTAATGAGCCAAGGGCGGAAATGAGGTCCACTCATTTCATTCTTCTCTTGTGACCCTTGTGTGTCTTTTAAACGAGATTCATGACGAATTGTTGTATTATGATCATCGGGAGTCGAATTTAGATCCTCAACTACTCGTTGAGACACGTTTTCCAATGATTCTCCAGCAGGACCTTCCGTAGTCGTTGTATCCATGTCCATTGGAGTACTCCCATTTTCTTCAGAATTATTGCCATCGTTTTCTTCGTCGCTCCCCGATTCGCTGCTAGAGTTTATTCTGGTGATGATGGTATCTATAATCAGAATAGTAGGTGGTCGGAATGGAGCACCGGGTATCAAAACAACATCAACTTCTTCTATTTTATTCGGTTTTTCTTCAGAAGAGGAAGAAGAAGATGATGATCTGTTGGATAAGCAAGCTGTTGAGTTGGGAAATCGCGTGCAGTCGGTACTACTTTTTGACTCGTCTTCTCCAGACTCATTGCTTCCACTATTGCTGGTAATATTACTAGCATCACCACGAGCAGGCTTAAATCTCGGGTTGTCTTCTCTCGAATCTTGGCTTTGCTGAGAAGGAAAGAACAATGTTGGTGGTAGGAGGAATGGTGGTGGTAATAGTGATTGGGATGGAAATAGGTTTGACCTGTTTAAAGGAATTCGATGTAAATGAGCCAAAGACGACTTGTTTTTCATGGATGTTTCTGAGGACGAAGAGCTTTGCCCAGACTCTTCGTTACTTTGTCCAATAACATCTCCAGCTGCTATCGTGTCTTTTATTTGAGGGTTGGCATTGCTTGTATCTGATTTATTCGGATTGTCTGCAATTGCTGTGTTCGCATTGCCGCTATCTGTAGGTTCAGCACTGTCGTCTTGGTTGATATTACTCTGACTGTGGGATTTGAAACCAGTGGGGGCCGTTCTGCTTACTGACTTCCGGCTCGAGGTAGAGAACGGCTCTGTTGTTTCAGGAGTGGATGTTGATGAAGAGTCCTCAGAAAGTAGCAAGCCACCTGGGCCAGTCTGTCTTACGACCTCACCAGCTATATGAGCTTTCCTATTATCTTCTGAATTCCCTTCTGTTGAGCTGCCTGCTGAGTTTAGTGTCATTTCTTCACTATTGCTAAGCTTTTCGTCTGTCTCCTCATTTTGATGTAGATTTTCACGTTGACCACCGTCGCCCACTTGACTTGAATTAGGGGCGCTCCAAATCGATTGACTCAGCAAAACCAAACAAAGTATACTGAGCTGGAGTCTGGAGGACAGCTGAAATATACGAAAATACAAAATTCTATATAAGGCTCATCATCAAAAGAAAAAATTACGCTTCGACCAGATACTAGCTTTAGCAAATATGAAAGAATGTGCGCACATGAAAAACAACTCCATGTTGCAGTTTTTTACCTTGCAACTCGAAAGAGGTAATGCCCAGGGAGAAAGGAAAAGTCAGGTCAGTTTGTTACGACAAGCTTTGACTCGAAATAAAATATTGGCGTAGCTTGTTTGCAAACTTTTAGATATGAAGTATGTAGTGGTAGAAAGAAGGATAAGCAGAATAAGCACAGTGAGCAGGACAAACACACACCGAAAAGCTGTTTGTTTACTGTGGACAAAAAGATAGAAAACCAGAAAAATAAACAAACTTTAGGTTTTGATAAACTACATTTCATACTAGTAGCAACTATGAAGTAGAATCTATATCTAGATATATTTTCCAAGAAGTGGGTATTCATATTTAATATTTTCTTTACGCTAAAAGACTTGTGTTTTTATACAAATGTCCAATGTTTGTGTTTGAGATATTTATATGTAAGTCCATGAGAATCAGGGCTCGATCCCGTCATTTCAATATATGTAGCATACGCATGTAGTCCAAATTGTTTAAACTGAACTGTTAATTACATCTTGTAAAAATCATTTACCTATGACTTTTAAATGATTTTTATTCTGAACCAACTTTTTGCTGCCATAACCAATAACTAAAATTTTAATATGCAATACATAACGCAAATTATACGAAATACAAAATAAATAACATGATTAATTCAATTTATAAAATAAGAAAAGCAGGTTCTGTTATATCCTGGTTCTGGTAATCATAGTATTCTCACATGAATATAATATTACATATGCATATAGGAGTTATTGTAGTAAGACTGCCAAAGGAGGTGTACCGTCAGAAAAAATTCAGTTTTTTGAAATGTTTATAAAATTGTGCTAAGTGCTAACAATAAGTCCTTATATTCTTTGAAAGCATTGTTGTAGCATATTGTTAGTCTGGAACAAGATACAGTGGGCAACAAAAATGTTAGTAAATATTTTGTGTTAGACTGTAAGCTGTACATTGTAACTGGTAGAAATGACAAAACGGTCTGTAGAAGAAAGTTGACGAAGATGAGAAAAATGTCAAGGCCTTATGTTTCACTCAAGTACACCATTTCCACTTTGAACAACTTTTCTTGGGAATGAGAAATAGCCAGCGATAGATTTTCTTTGTAATAACTGGAGAAGATGAGCGATCATTATTTATTTTAGTTTCATGCTAAGTCCTATAGTCTTATCTAGTGTGCATTAGACACCAAGATAAGTGTTTCAAGCAAGTGCAAGTCTTTCTGGTGTTTCATGAAATCTTGCAGCAATAAGGTATGTAGGTGTGTACTAATGTTGTATATAGAATGTACTTGTACATACACAGTAAATGTTGTCAGCCGTTAATAATGTAGATGAAAATGAGGCCTAGTTGCTAGTTGTGTGTGGTAAATGTTTTACAGACACATTATTATATGAAAGACAAAGTCTAGAAAGCAAGTTGAGCAAGTAAAGACTTTGTGTTCATGTTGGTGCATGGTGCATCCCATATCTAATTGTATACGTTTCAAGTAGTAATTCACATAGAATTTTGTTGACAGTGTGCAATTGTGTGCCTAAGTAATTACAAACGTATTTTCCCTGCCTCACGTAGCGATTGAAGAAAATTAAAGCCCTAAAATGTTCATTTAACTTCTGTTCAGGTTAGTTTACCTATACGTGCAGACTTATGCAAATAGTTTAAAAACACTGAAATACGATGTGGTTCCTGTGAAAAACTTTTATTTTATAGTAAAGGGAACACCCCTTCCCTCCTTCCTAGAAAAATCCTCATTGCCAGTGTAAGGTTTGAAATTTTAACACCGTAATGTACGAGTTCAACTATACGATTCCAAGTTTCTCATGTAGAACCAAAGTCGAGCTACACTACCAGTCATGTCTCGCTGTGCTCGTTTCGGACGATATACGACAGTCTCGTCGGTCGTCTATGATTAAAATTTTAAGAAGCATCACAACTTCACTTTCTAACTTCCGTAGCATAACTTTATGTAGCAACGAGCTACAGTATTACCACCGCGACTACTATCTTTGTAAAACACAGTTCTATGATCTTCGCCTACCTACTATTTAACACACAACACAAAGCCTTAGTCAGAAAGATAGAAAAGAGGAATAAAGCCGGCTATATGGTTTACGGTACATGACGGTGTAGTTGAGTGGAGTGGAAAGCAAGGCAAGGAAAAGCAACCAAAAGGACATAACAGGAAGAGGAGGTCGGCAGTTGGTGAGCTAAGCCAGGTGAATGCAAATGTTCAACTGGAGCAGAGAGAGAGAGAGAGAGAGTGAGACTGTCGTGAAATGAAACACGAGACAACCCAAAAGAAATAGCAAGTACTACTACAGATAGTAGTAGTAGCCACGAAACCGAACCAGCCACCGAATGTTTTCATGGAGAAAGCTCAAAATGTTTCTACTCCAGTTGTGTGCAAGCCCTCCCTTGTCTCTCGTATACTTTATACACATACAATTTACAGTTCTCATATTGCACACACATACCTACCTGTTTCATTTCTAAAGCAAATATTATATAGACTTATACTATTTGTTAACTATGTAGGTATTACACGCACACATATATAGCTAATATAGCTACTGTGTACTATTCTACTATTCTCCAGTGATGATTTTATAGTTATATGCTTATCTTCAAACAACTTTCCCAGGTATATATAAATGGTTTACTTATAGTTTGTAATTTGTATGTAGGTACTTTATATTTAAGTACATAATAGTACCTATGTAAGAAGCATCCGCTACAATAAGCTAAACACCTACAATAATTGATAATGCTTATAAATTACAAATTACAATGCATTTGGATATGAAACTGAATTTTAGATTATTAAGAGCCGAGTGCAAAATCTGGTTTATTTCTTTAGTCAGTTGGTAGTGCTGAAGCATATAGAATTATTTATTTAATAAACGTTTTTGCATGTATAACAAAGCAATTGTACAAGAAAAGGATACAGACAGAGTAATTTAGTGCACACATAAATGTGTAATTTGCTTTATATCTTGTAGTGGTAGGAAAGGTAGGTAAAGTATCACATTAAGTACATTGCGCAATATTAAATGAAATGAAATTAATGAGTCCTTTCTCACTCACCATTTTGGTAGCAGGGTTGTGTATTTTCCACTAATAAATACAAGGTAGATTTTATGAGATAAACAGTCGCCGATTCTAATACTGCACTAGCAAATTTTGTTTCAATTTTTTAATGTGTTTCTGTAGACACTGCTGGTTTGAGCCAATTAAAGAATGTCCTTACATTAACTTGGCTGCAAACAAACTGGAAGCAATGTGAAAAACAAAACTTTTACTACACGCAGAGGTTTGTATTTGTCTTCACACTACATCAATAAATACACTAAGACTTATTTGCGATGAGTATTTCTAATAGTTTTACAGTACTGGACCTTTTAACTTCAACTTTACCTTGATTTATTAAACGATGGAATTTAACTGCCGGTTGCAGATGATTAGCTTGCTGTTAAGAGAGTGGACTAAGGTTGATTTTAGCGTGAGATATTGCAGTTTCTATATATATTATACAAATGCTGCTAATTATTTCGCTAATGAATTACACCTTCAACTTGGTTGGTTGGTTGTTACTTAATTGTATGAATAATTATATTCGAATTTTCAATCAACACCGCTTCAAAGTGCCAACTCTGAATGACTCATTGACCATGTACACGAAGCCAAGGAATGACATGACAAACTAATGCTTAGAATGACCACAATATTAAATATAATGTGGTATAACTAATGGTAGCCATATTCTTAAAATTATCTCCGAACACTAATTTACTGAATTCTTCGAAGATGATGAATCGTATGGTTCCAAGTGTTCCAGCATACTAATTAATAACAGAAGAAGACATTGTTCTGTGACAGAACAAAAATTACATTGCAAATTTTGTTTCGATGAATTGCGAATTCAGTTAATGCATCGCAGTTTTTCCTGGCTCCGGTTTCTGAACAACACCAATCCAATACTCAGAATACTCTAAATATAGTGTATGGTTTATAATGTATATACCATACCCACTTTTAAATTTTTAACAAATTATAACGTATAATTTAGTTTACTGTTGGGTATTTTTGTTACATCCCTTAGTCAGCTTTCTCCTGCTACTTAAACAAGTCTCGTATAAGTGTGGTATATTATATGTAATGTAGCGTATGCAGTTTGGAAATGTAAATTACGATGTATCATGCATTGGATTTGCTTACCCATATAGTACGGAGTGCTATGTATACTTTTCAAAAAAGTCCTTATGCTTAAGCTTTTCAAAAACACATCCTGAGTAAACTTTGTGGACAATTCGTTACATACAATGTAAAATATTTAGAAAGTATGCATTGTATTGAACAATATTATATTAGTATCCTGCTTTCTTAGGTCTATGTTTAGTTCTGTGGTCCATGTTTAGTTACATAATTAGGTAGCATTATTTTTACCGCTGATCTCATCATGAATTTAGCACATGCAATTCATGCGTTTGCAAGCATCAGAGTAGAGATAGATATAAACAAAATTAGCAGAATCAGTAGTAGACAAATATTTTATTAGATTGAGAAAAGTAAGAAAATTAATGAGTATTACACAGAATGAAGTACCTGCATATACACACAACGAGGTAAACAGAAACACTAAAAATTTGGAAGGCAGTTTATAGAGACTTGTATTGCTACATTGCTAGTGCTAAATTCTTGAGACATGTTTATATCATTTGGAAAGCTTGTACATCCAATTGACTTTTAAAACTGTTCCATTTTCAAGTTAAATGCTACTTACAGACTATAGTACTATATCATCTATAGATATAATATCATAATTTGATTTTAACTCTCAAAACATCTTGATGTATTGACAAAAGAGACGATGCCACATTCTTATAAACTAAACAAAAAATCTCAGTTTTGAAACAGTATAAGTTTCATCTGAAGCGGTGAGACCTAAAACTGCACAAGTTATTACGCACTTTGATCTCATACTATACTAGTATGTGCAGAAATGGTATCTACACGATTACTTATATACCTATTCTGTATTTTGAATTCCCCATGAGAGCATTTTGTTAAGAATTTGCTAATCGTTTGAGAATGAGTTGATTATTAATATATGTTCAAATAGATTATATCATTCGTGAGATATAACTACAGGGAGTATAAAACAGAATATATTTGTAAAGTGTTAAGCTGGTATTGTATGTGATGCAACTTAAGCTTTGTATTTTTTTTAAGTTTAAGCATAGTAAATATACTAATGCAATTATACTACATACACAGAGTGCAACAACGAAGATTTTGGCCTAGGCATGCACACAAACATTAATTACAACACGTTTACTTTACAAGAATTCATGTTTCTGCTCAATATGCTAATTGATTGATAATAAAGCACAGGAGATGGAAGAGGGATTAGTCAGAGAGTCGATATGTAAATTAATCCTACACCGAAGATTAGTCACTGTCGTCAATAAACAAGCAACAGAATACAAAGGGATGTTGCATGTACTAGCACATTGTGTTCTGAAGAACATTACTAAACTAACAATAGCATCAATTAACAGAACAACTACACATGACACAAACACCAAAATCGTTGTGGACTAATTATTCTGCTCATCCTTTCATCCTGAATGTGATCCTTCAACCCATAAGATACTCTACATACAAAACTACTTACTTTAACTTATCTAGCACAAGGTATATTGCCTACTATATACGTCAAGGGATGTGTACGACAGACTTAAATGCGCTTGCAATTTCTTTTCATTTGAAAAGCAATAACATATAAGGATTTTGCAAAGGAACTGTGGATGCAAAGTATTGACGTATTTTAGTGTTCGCATGCCAAGTTCAGTTTTAGTGGTTTGACTGTCTGCGATGAGAAACAGAACTACAGCAAAGTAAACTTGGCCAATTAAATTTGCATTTCGTCCTCGAATTAGCGATATAAAGCGAAGAAGCTGAAACGTAGAATTGTTATAACCTTTTACATTACGTATACCTAAGCGTGACTGCTATCTTCAGTGGCTGATTGACGCTTTATGCGATAGATGCAAATTTGCACATAAACTCGTCTATTATTTAACTAAACTCAAAACACATAGGCTGTGTATGTGATTATGAAATTATTCATGTACCTATACGTACAAGAACTAGCTAGGTACTCTCTCTGTAAAATTGGTCAGATAAAAGAAACAATAACTACTTGGTGTAAATGCACCAGTAGGTATAGTTTATGAATAAAGTACACATTGTAGTGTGCAAAGTATACAGTAAAGTTTGCCTACAAGTTACAAACAACTAACTTAGGTGCAACTTATTTATTACTTCAATGGTATAAATGACTTGGAAAATTAAATCAATATTCATTACTAATGTATTAGCCACTTTCATAACTTCCAGTAAGGCATCAATGATTTGAACAACATATTCTTCAGGAATTTGCATTTAAACAAACTTGTGTTCTATCTATCTATCTAACCTTATTTGCCTTATTTAAGCTTATTTTTATTATGATCGCCAATACCTCGTGAGGATAATAAGAAATTTTTCATGCGCGCAAAATACATTACCTGCACTTGAGATTTCATGATCCATACCGATAACGATACCGATAACGCCATACAGGTAAACAACGCCGACATATTGGCACAACCATAAACAAAATTTTGCAATAATTTAAGTGCGTCATTTCTGTAGTTGTATGAACTTTGAGCTGGAATTTGAAACTTGAAACCATAATATTATAATATTATGTCTTATAATCGGTAGTAGTATAATAAAAATCTATCTACATCTGAGTAAATGAGAAAACGTCAACCGAAAGTAAATTCTACATGATACATTTTAGAAATTTTAAGGTTAACAGGTATTATACGGGTTTAGTATGTTTAGTAAGACTACAAGCATTTGCAAATTACTCATTTTGCATCATTCAAGTTAATTATTATTTATTATTAGAGTTTATTACGTAAGATTGTTTAATGACGGACGATCGGCTATCTCAGGAAAGCCTGCCTAAAGAGTATGGAGCAAAAGTGTTATCTGTATATTCTAGTCAGACTATAACTATTAACTGCATCAAAGCAAAATTCTACTATTAATAATTACCAGTACCACTCGTTACCATTTCAATTATCCATGGATCTCTTACCATTTGGTACTTTCCCATGATTCCATCTCATCATTTAATCAATCTTGATTTCTCACAATTCGTATCCGAAGTGCGTTGTTACTTTTCGTGTCAGTAATTCTCCAAACTTTAGTAATAAATACCGAAGTAACCAAGAAGTGCGACGAGCTTCCACAAATTATGTTGCATCGAAAATGAAGTAAGTAGATATAGAGGTATATATATCTAAAGCTTTCATGCAGCAGTTCAGGTACTTTTGTAATAGAGATAATTTGGCCTTTGCGTATGAATTTTATTCAGTAGCTAATTTTTTTTTAATAAAGTGAAACTAATCACTCTCTGTCCTCTGTCTATATACTATATCAAGCTTACGCAATCAAATACATAATGAACAAAATTCTATTTAGCGGGTGCGCCATGAAAGTGCATTAAAGAAGTTATTTGTAGAGTGCTGAGAGTTCGTGTCAGCAACCACGGAAAGCTCATTGTCATTGTATGTCACACAAAAAGTGTATTTAGCTACGCTGCTCCGAACACGACCATAAAGGGATTTTGGTAATTTTCCGTGTTATTTCCCTTTCGTGATGGATTTGTTTCCATGTGTGTGCCATGAAGATTTGCTTGTATGGTTGTTTCCTCTACTATACATTTTACTGACAATGAGTGATGAAAATTTGACCTTCTACCCGAAAGTGTTTTCGCAAAGTTTTACGAATAATGTTGTTTGTTATTCTATTACATACTAGACTTATTGTATTGCTTTATAACAAGGTAGTACGCAGTACCAAAGACTAAGTAGGTGAAACTAAATACAATTTTTATTTTACCTAGTACTCTTTTCTATTTCTGTTTCATATTTATTTAACACTTACAACCTTACATGAGTTAATGTATAAGAAACATCGCTCAGACTTGTATGGTTGTAGAAAAACATTTTTGGAAATCCTCGTTATGTATATACACGATACTACAACACGACTTCACTTGCAAATGAAATTCAGACATCATCTTGAAAGAAGGAGATAAGAAAGAGCATAAATAGCGGAAGCATGTAAGAAATGCACAAGTCTGAGAACCCCAGCTGGAAAAAGAACCATGATATAGTAATTGAGAGAATAAATGGTTGCTTCATGCATCATCAGAAATGTATAGGGCGAGTTTTATTAGCCGTGTATTGCGTGTTCAACATCGAGATTAGTTTTCACACTTCCATGAGCTCAGTTCTCGTTCCCTTTCTCAGTTTAACTCACTATCAACATCAGTCGAGCTAAAAAGAGCTAAACTCGGAATTCTTACTATACACTGACTGAGATAGGCAGAATTGCATTAGTGTTTGGCCCGTTGCTCTCTGTATGTATACTATTCACTACATACAGTCATCAGTGTACTTCGTTCAAGTTTAACAATGCGGGTTTTTCTCCTTTCTCCTAAATACAAAGCAATAGAGAACAAATCTTTCTCTACAGATATGAAATCTAGCTTGCTTTTAACTTTCCTTCCATTACGTTCCTACGCAGTAGGTGAGCATACAAAGCTAACTGCTAGAGGTACTAGTGCTTCAACTAACACAAAACACATAACACTTTTTTGTCCTACAAATAGTTGAAACCAATATCAATACAATTCCTTCTCAATTCAGCATCTAATCGACTAGTGTAAACAAAATAAAACTCAAATGCAGTAACCTTTCGCTTCTGTGCAGCAGAAAAGAAAATAAACTTTCCTAGGTTCGTAATTGTAAATAAAAGAAGGGAAAAAGTAATAAAGTACCCAGCTGATTTAAAAGGCGTTAGTAGCAGATTTACACTAATACAAGTAGATGCATTGGAACTGCGTTTTTGCAGAAAAACATCCAATTTCGGTGCATTGGTCTGACTAATGCATGTGCAAAATATACAGTATCATTGTTTCGTTGTAGAAGAAACGAATACTCAGAAATACATAGAAAGATTCACTACACTGTTTTAAAAAGACTCGTAAACTTCTGCTACAGGTAGTGAATGTAGCCATTTTACAATGTTAAAGTATTATACAAAAAGAAGAGGCGCAACGAGATATGTACTTAAAGGAAGAGTTAGTAGTGGCAATCTGATAAGCAAATACACAGTGTGTGTGGTTCGTTCGTATATAAATAATGTTATGTGAAAGGTGTGTGGGTTGAAATGGATGAGCATGAAAGAGTCACAGGCTTACTTAGCGACTACGTTAAGGATTTAATACGCTTTACATCAAAGAACTACAAATCTCCACAAATGAGAAATGTAATTATTACTATTTTCTATTTTACCTCTACTTATTAGGCATTGCAAATTGCAACAAGCCAGAGTTGCAAGTATCGGCTAAGTGCAAAGTTTTTAAACCAAAGGGCAAAGGGCAAGTCAACAATATAATGCACAAATGAACTTTCTCAAAGGAAATGGAATGTGTACAATTCACGTTACGTTTGCCTACTCGGCCAGACACATGTGACGCATTCGTTTTAGTTATATCAACAAATGTTTTACAAAAAACAAGTCAAATTATTTCTATTGGATAATAGTTCGTTAATGATAATCTTTTTGTTTCCTAAACATTGACTTATTTAACTACTTAGATTACTGATTATAATTTACTTGACATTTTTAGTTCAATAAAAACAATATATAAATTCTAACTACGTAGTTGGTTTCCGTAAGTCCCTGGACAGATTAAGAAAGTGAATTTTGTGATTAAACCTATTACTTTGAAGAAAAAGTCAAAATTCTGTCAACGTGAGTAATTATGTACTAACAATTGTGTGATAAAGCATGTGTATTGTGAACAGGTAGCTATTTCAGGTCGTTCCCATTATCACCTATTGTGGGAAGGAGTAAGCGTGGGATATGGCATGTAAAGCTAAAGTCAAGGTGGATTAGCGACTTAGCGTTGGCTTATGTATGATGAGATTTCAGATATGAAATGAATATAGAGATGAAAGAGAAATTAGAATAAGAACAATTAAGTATTCACATAACTATTACCATATACTGTTTTGTCCATTATCGTGCCTGTATTATTATTAT
>JABASD010000849.1:0-55575 GCA_019776165.1 Pogonognathellus flavescens | reverse complement strand
AGGCAAAATAGAATAAATAAAGCTGCCACATGGGTTGCTATTGAGTTTAAAGAAATACGGAAATACAAGTGTACACACAGAAAATTCACGAACATTATTTCCAATGCATTCTACTCTACTTCATGTACAAGTACAAGGAATGAATGCATAATATTTATTAGGCACCCGTTTTGTTGTAGAGCTGTCCATGTCTGTGTCTACCTGTACCTATACACGCTCGAATATAATAAGCTCTTTAATTTGCATTCTGACATCTACCATACGAAAGTACATGGTTATAATATACATAGCTGGGCTCTGGTACCGTGCTACCTCGTATTCTTATGTCACTAGGAAGTAAAGGAAAGGAAGTGTGTTAATACGGTCAACGACGGTATGGAAGAGAAGGTAATAAAAGCGAGTTCTGAAAGTTGCATACATATATAGACACACCAAATTCTTATACATAAATCTTATATCCGTCTATATAACTTACAAGTTACAGGTATAATAAATATGAATGCAGATGCAGTTATTTTATTGTTACAAGCATGTAAATGCATCCCTATATATAGTTCGTAGACCGAAAGAGAGAGAGAGAGAGAGAGAGATGACATAAATATATGCACAAAATCAAAACGGTGACTACTGCAAGTGGAGTAGGAGTAGGTAGTACAGTTGTAAAAGTTGTAAAACTCAAGCTCTGCTAATATACCTTCTATATAAATAGGCACTACAAGTATATACAAGTATGCTAGAGATGCAAGTATTGTTTCTGCTTAACGACAAAATATTAGGAATAAGAAATTGTACTGTGTTGTGTGTGAGTGCACTGTGTACACCACACTCCAACTCTATTCTTATTTTGTATTTCAACTTCCTCTACATCTGCTTATGTGTGTACCACTGCGAATTTTGTGTACATTTACATGTATGTATTGTTATATTGTTCAATACAGTCAATGCACTTATTTTACTACTACCTATAAGGACACAATTCATTGAGTACGAGAGGAATCATTACAATAGTACAAGTGGAAGTTATCTTTTTATATGTATGATTCAAATGAGAATGCAAATTAACAGCAGCAATGTTGTTTTTGTAGTTTTAAAGCGATGTTGTCTACAGAAGACTTGAAAGAGCAGTTGACATAAACGTACACCAATTCTGCTGTACATACACAAAATAAGTAAATCGTATAAACGAACTCTCAGTTTAAAAGTATACATACGGAATAATTACAAATGAAACAAATATTATAAGTAATAAAAACTAGCAGAAAAGACTCGTCAAAAACCTCAGTACGTAAAGTATACTGACGGCAGAGACAACGTGTACGTAGATACATTTTTACAAATGCACGAAATAAATAGCTATCTGTACAAAACGACATTTCACTTGCAGAATGTTATCGAGCACTACTACAAGAGACTACTCTATCACTCTATTAGACAAAGTTAATTGCATGAATTGTGGATTACTAATAATAAATCAATTTTTCCTCGTGTTTTTGTTATGTGAGCAAAGGGAATTTTGTTTACCAGTAGAGTACTACTATAGCTTAGAAAATAAAAATTTTACTAGTGGTGCTGGTAATTAATAAAGAAATCACTTTACTTACTAAATTTGTTACAGGAGTTACAATGCGGCGATGTTTTAAAGTGGGTTGTCAATTTTCTTTACATTTTTTAAACACCAATTGTTTAAGGCTGTATAGATTGAATGTACACACACAAACAAGATGCCCTTAATTACTTCGAGTTATACAGTTAAAAGTTTTTTGTTTAGAATAGGGCACAAGGTAAGAAACTACTACAACTATATGTAGGTACTTGTCCTGTCAAAACTCTACACATACAATATACGGCAACTTTAGCGAACGAGTATTAATTGAGATTAAGACTTTAGTGTGTACTCTCGTCTACAGCTGAGGACGTACTGCTGCCTTTGAGTTTAAAGCTTATCGACCATGCTTAGCTTATTGCTTGCTAATCCCAACACTCACTACACTTTACTAGCTGTTCTATCGCACAGGACGGAGTAGACGAAGAGTACCTACCTAATAAATAGTAGTAGTAGTCGTAGTAGTAGTAGTAGTCGTAGTAGTAGTGTAGTTCTGCTTGTGTATGCCAAGCATTCTCTATTGACTTACAGAGTACCGTAAACATTTCTTTACAACTAGGGTGTGTTACTTCACTCTCAACCTACAACCATAAGATGACAAACGAAATTTTTCTTCCACAAAAATGTGACTTGTAGAATTTAAGCTTAAAAGAGTTACGCACACTATGAATTTACCCTATTCCTTGTCTGAATCCCGAAGATAGGCACGCCTACTTATGAAATATATACTGACAATGAGTTACATAAATTTAATGACCAATGTTCCAAATTGTTTTAAGATTCTTTTCAGAATTATTAGTATTTCTAGTTATTTCGAAATTGTATTTGAGAAAGCGAAAAGCTTGTTTTACTAAGATTTCTTAAGGGACCAGATTTATTTGAAGACGGTATTATTATAGGAATGCAGTATAAAGGTTGTAAAACTTCATGACGTTACGGCATGAAGGTTCAAACTTACAATTTTGGCAGTGCTGCCTACTTTAATTTTGCATACGGTAATTGTCTAAGGGACTTGGTTTTACGTATAAAGTGTGCATGTAGTTTTGACCTCATATACAATGCAGACCTAATTCTACAAGGGACACAAGTTTTAAAAGCGTCTTTACTTTTATGGCTGCTCAGTGCTCTATACGGCTACGCTAGAACGTGTAGAGCAAAATCAAATTGAAACGAATAATACAGAAGAGTAAGAGTAGAAGTGGAAACAAGCTATCTGCACAGGGTTTACCCAAACTCCAAACTGAGGAAATAATCATTCACAAGGTGTGATAATTTTATCCATATTCTCAATTGTCTTATTCGTCAATGCTTAGCTTGATAAATGATAAGTGTAAAATGTATGTACAAGATACTTGCATGTATGAAGGTTTCAAACATATTACAATGAAAATGTTTACAGATTCTTACTATAAAATACATTCGACACATTAGAATTAGTTTTAGTAATCAGTTGAAGTTTAAGCAAGCAATGTATGACATTGCAAAAGAGAAGCTTATCGTGCATTAAAATTGAAAATTAATACAAAAGATTTATTTATTTAAGTTTGATATAATATAAAAAATTGCCCAAGTTGGAAAATATTATGTTGCCAAATGCAAAAATATCTTAACATGATATTTACTCATTTTAACAACCACTTGACGTTGAATGACACTGAAAGTTTCCAACAAATTATAATTGTGGTCTCCTTTCGTTCACGCTATAAACGACTAAATTTTCTCTTTCTCCTTTTAAATATCAAATAGTTATGTACACAGACCTTGTCGCAGGAGGATTCCATCAGAGAAACAACAGGATAAGGCAAGATTATAAATACACGAGCAAGTTATCTCACCAGAAAAAGTTTTAGCTCACCCTGCATATATTTCGGGATGTCTGTACATGTGCAATGTGCAATGGTCTTGTAGCAGTAGAAGTAGTAGCTGTTTTAGTAGAGTGGAATCAAAAGTAGTGTGTGAATGTGAGCGTGTAGAAGTAGTGTATGTGTTGTGTGAGTTTACATTGTATGGCCAAGTCCGTGTACAGCACTACTAGATAGAAATATACACAAATGTTAAGATTTTATTGAATTTCGCATCACTTTGCTATACTTTGTTGTTAGAGTTTTCCCTTTTGCTACAGGATCATATCATGCTAGGACGCTTTTGCATGCAATCGTCATCCTTTAGTTTAGAACATCGCACTGTGTAAGGTTTGTTGTAAAACGAAGTAATGGTGAAGTAAAAGCCTTACCGCAACAACGCAAAGCTAAATAGTTATACACGTTTGCTTATAGTAAAGCCATTGGCCTGTATGTAGTTGGACAGTAGTAGGCTTGTCTCCCCAATTCATTATAAAAAGTGAAGTACCTGCTTAGCTACCTATAGGTATGTTTTATTATGATGCTATTTGCTATGTATTCTTGTAGTACTGCTGCTCCAACAGAACAAATGAATATTACAGAAGAAAAAATTGTACGGCGAATCTCAAAAGACGGATGTTTTGTTTTGACACATTTCCTGTAGTATTTGCAATAATTATAGATCATGATTTTTTTAAGTAATTGTCTTTGATAAAACGGATGAAGCCGTTTTAGTCACAAACTACAATAATGGAGCAGAACAATGAAAGCGAAGAGACGAATTCAAAGAGAACGACATAATATTTATCTACAATAAGGAAAAAGTTATTAAGTTTCGTAAAGAAACTTGTATGCGAATACGTGTCTGTCCGCTCGTCTATACGATAACTCCATATTCCTTCATCCGTGCTTTATTATAGAGTCTCTCCACCAAACAATTTCTTAGAATCGTGTTATTTTTGCAAAAATAAATCTAATAATTCTGAGAAAAACTAATAGGAACAAGCAAGTGAAAATACAAAGGATGTAACAAATATCTGCATGCGAATCTTCGCGATTCTCGAATATCATGAACACGCTCATATTATTATGAAATATTATTATTAGCGACCGATCGAAACAAACTTCTACAATACAGAAAAAGGTAGCAAGAAAAATTGCCTATAAACTGAAAACCTTTCTCTTCCACTAGATTTCTCGAAATTAATTTTTTTCAGTTAGTATTTTTTACAACAAATGAACTCACAGAAAAAGTAATGACAGCAAGTGAAAATGCTTACATATAGTGTAACAATATCGATTATCGGCCTGGACATCTTCGCGCATCTCGAATATCATAAACATGCACACACAATATTATTATTATTATATATTATTGGCGACCAGTAAAATCAAACAACAGTTCTACAAAATGGTAGCATGAGAAATTGTGCAATCAAAAGCAACTTTTTGAATAAAAGCTATTTATCCATATCGTTACCTGAAACTTATAAAAACTAAACTATGTTTTATAATAAAACTTATTTTCAGTTCCTTAAGTGTAATTATTAAGTTTCGCAATATTCCTATTTGTATGCACTTCACTCAACCACTGTTTGTAATAACGGCGATATTTTAGCTTACGAAACTTGTTTATTTTATTACCAATAGTTTATTAATATTAATTACATATACCTAGTTTTGTTTGCGAACAAGTCTCGTGATTCACATGCAAGTGTACCTTTTATTACACGGCCTGCCTAAGGTTATGTAAAAAATATTGTTAGTATAATGCTAAAACGACAAGGTATTGTATACACAGAGATTGAAGTAGTTGAATTTCAATTTGAAGTAAAAGGGCCTATGAGAGAGTGACTGGTTTTTTAAATACTACATGGTTCGTGGTGCACGCAGACAGACAAAGTGCATTGCATTTTACCAAGAGTATAGCTTCTACCACCTAGAGTCCCAGCCTTTATTCGTCCGTCGTAAATGTAATTTGTTTTCTGCATGTCTCTTTGACAGCTGAACGAATTCAGCATTCAAGATGAACAAATCGTTTTATTAAAATCTGTCCATTACTACTATATTATAATATATATAATAGTATCATCTCCAAGTGCAAAATCTAAGAAGCTCTTTGGGTTTCTACAGTTATGTTGTACAGTTCTTTCTAAGATTGCTTTTGAAAGGTAGAGCAGGTAGTTGAATTGAGTCTGAGCTACTTCTGAACTTTTGTGTTTGCGACTGCAAGTGAGGCAGATTGAAACGAGTCTAATAACTCCGAAAATTATTAAATAGCGGAGCTACTTTATACAAATGACAAAGCTGTCCATAACCAACATAACCTGAGAACGAATAGAGATATTCTGTTCAAATTTGGTACACGTACTAGTAAGGACCTATATGAGACAAAATTCGAGGGTAGGGTCATTTTGTCAACTCCTTCGTGACCTTTTAAGGCAACTACTGTGTCACTGTGTCAGTACATGCTCAACAGTAATTTTTTAAATACTGCTATGCGAATTTTGACAATTTATGTTTTTAAACATATTGAGTCGGAGTAGTTGTACTGCTATTAACGTAACAGTTGGCGTGTCTTTAGTTCACAACTCAGTGTCACTGTCACTGTTCACGCCGCTACTTGATTGGACCATTACCAATGGTTTATTATTTTCTACAATGCAAAAGTTTCAATACCTACAGCTCGTTCAATATCCCGTAAGATCAGACGACTGATGCTGAACATTGAGAATAGGCACAGTTTTAGTATATTATAGTAGATCTGTATAGGTTCTTATAGATATAAGTTTTACATCAGATTTATTGGCAAATATTTTTCTCTATTGCCACGTGTGCCTTTGTCATGCATTGAAGCAAGGTGTGCAAAGTGTAAATGGGAGTCTCAATTAATTTTTTGCATGTAGTAATAAATTCTTCCAGTCGGCACATGTCCACATTTTACAACGAGATTCCTCTGAAAGCTTTACTTGTACTTGGGTTTTATTAGGGAGCGTGAATTCATGAAAGAAAATAAAAATGCCGTCGTAAAGAATAGAGATGCCCAAAAAAGTAATTAGAATAGTATGGTTATAGTGTTTCATAAGAAACGGCTAAACTTTGATAGGGTTATTAATGCTAGATAAAAAAGGAGAATGATAAAAATGAAATAATTGTTTCTTAAGAGTTTAGTCAATGTTTATAATTTATTATTGAACATACACCATGTATATTCTGTACTCTAAACTAAAAATCTTTACGGACACAGATTGTAGTATTCATAAAATATTATGTTCTGTAACAATAAGAATATTATTATTATTATGAACCTTGTCTTCTGCTTTCTTTAAAAATTTGAGGTTGACACGTATGTTATATGTATAAATATAACATCAACAGGAAGAACATACATTCAACTTATTCAGCTGTACCGTTCTTGCGTATAACAATATTATTACAACATGATTTTCTCAAACTGTAGTTTTTATATCATAATATATATATTACAATGTGGGATACAATACAAATGCAATAGAGTTATTGTAATACAAGTTTCACACTCTGGACACGGACTGACGCTCTTGTCAATTATCGTACATTCAACTGCTAATGGACGAATGACATAATTAAGTGACAGAAGATGACTGATGAAATTAACAGAAAAACTGTTCTATAACATTAATTACAAATGAGTTCCAATTTCTCTGACAATGAACAACCTGAGAGAGATCACTATTATATACCTGATTATAAGATTATGATGAAAGAAACCAACAAGTATATTAATATCTGTGAAAGATGGAGATTTGAGTTTTCTCAGGGTTAAAGTACAATTTTGTTAAATGTCAAGGATGCGGATGGCGCAATTTATTTTCTACACAGTAAGCTATTACTATAATACTATATTGATTATACTGATATATTTTACATGTGCAATTTTTGATTTCCGCTTTTGTGTGGAAACCTGTGTTGTATAATCAAATATAACGTTATCAAATAAATCACACAATTTAAGTAAATTAAAAAATTGAATGTATGCTTATTTTTACATCCAGAAATAAATTTTACATTTGTAAAACAGTTACAACACTAGCTAAATTTTTACAAGTTTCTCTCGTATGTATATATGTAATAACACCACAATGAATTCACTCTACTTCTACATGAGCGTCATTTATATGACGCACGAGTTACAGAAATACAGAAGGAGAAATATGAGATAAATAGTATTTAATGAACAACAATGTATAATATTATATTGTGTAATTTGCGTTACGAGCAATTCTATTTAGTATGACATAATAACAAAAGGCAGAAACATAACAGTGTTGTGCATGGCTTTAAGTCAGTAGAAAAACCTTCAGACAATTTGTGTCGGACTAAAATCAATTTACCTCTTCATACTGTCATACAACAACACAAATAGGAATATTATATATGTAAAAAAACTTTCTAGAAGATTACCTACAGATAATGTCACTACCGTTAGTTATTACATTATTTTCCGGAAAACTAGCTAACTATATACTAATTACTAAATGCTACTATATGTAAAAGACACTGGTTGAAATTAATATCCATGCATTAAATTAATAAAGTATATATACATAACTGATAATATTATAAAAGCAACAAAAAATGCTGAATTACGGATATTTTTTAAACTAACATTTAGCAAAACTTTACTATTTTGTTGTACATTTGTCTGAAAACGAATAATATAAGGTATAATAATAATAAATGTCTGCTTATAGTTTTTGTAAGTTGAATCAACGGATGATGCTTATAGTCTTTCTCACTTAGTTTGTGTATTGTTTCTTATAGTATACCTGTATCTGTAACTGATTAAATATCTACAGGGTAAAAATGGTCACGCAGTGCAGATTTTAAAAAAACAAAAATAAATGAAATGCTAGCAGCAACGTAAACGTAAGTAATCAGTAGTACTGTGGTTAATTTTTTACAGTTGTAATTGATATTGATGTGGATGAGCGGAGCGTGTATTCTTCATAATTGTATCAGTATTCAAATTGATACCGTATTAATCCAAACGAATGGAAATAATATTATAAGCTGTAAATAAAAATAGCTTGTCTGTGTGTACTGTAGTGATAATATGTTCCATATAACTTCAAACCTTAAACCAAAACTACATGAGAGAATAATATTCAGGTGTTGAGAACTATGTAAATTAAATAACAATTAAAAGTATTAAATTCCGGCATTCATTATATATATGTCGTGTAACTTACAAAGATGAAATTGAATTCTCTACTATTTTACATAAATTAATAAGTCATAAGCGTATTTGTAATAGTAAATGGAAACCGCAAGACATACAAAGTAAGTGCTACAATGACATTAATAACTTAAATGCTAGAATCATGTAGTCGTAGTACAACAAAATCATGTCAATTAAATATACTGATGATATTATGAAATTATTATTATTGTAAATATTAATATTATTAAATTGAGAGCAATCATTTGGAAAGTTGTGAAATGTGAACCTATACTTTGGCCATCTTGTTATATACTGTAAGTAAATACTTGTAAAATTTACGGAAAGTCTGAAATCAATGTGAAAGACGGATTTTGTAGCCGACCCAGAAATTTAGGACGACTTAAGTAACCTAACTGTTCTGCAGGGTAATGAGAAAAATAATTTTCTAAGTCATTTGACATCTGTAATGAATCTGCCACTTTAATACCAATGAGGTATTACTATAGCAAGTGGTATATTGGACAGATACTATAATATCAATATTACTAACAGGATAAGTGTTGTTGAAAATGAAAGACTAATACGCGTTCTAATTAAATCCTATCACGACTTAACTAACTACTGTAATTCATTGTTGCAAAATAAATCCTTTTCCGTTCATAAAGCTTAAACATTAGCTGCTAAAAATAGTCGTAATTCATTAAATACTCCCATCTGTTCATATATTACATACAGAATCTACAACAAATCTCAACTTGAAAAAATTAACCTAGTTTAAACTAACAAAGTTGACAAATTTCTATTGCTACAACAGATATAATATTCTTCGACATCAGAAAGTTCAACAAGTTTTACAAAAATTCTAACTAAACTACAATACCTACTTATAAATAATGTCAATCTTTTTAATTAACATTCATAATTCAATTTATATTCACTTGTCTTCTTATATTTGAGGAGGATATGAAGAGTTGTGATCCCTGTACATTGGAGAATTTTGGCCTATGAACTGAGGATCGTTATTACTGGATAGCGATTGCTCCTCTTCTTGACCGTTGCTACTTCCGAAGCCACCTCCTGTAAAAGAATTGCATGTTAGATCTAATCAATAATTGTAACATAGTTACGTGTATAAATATCAAATGCGAATGAATTTTACCTGATGCAAAATTTGGCATTTGATTTAGGAATGGGAAAGGTACAGAGCCTCTTCTTAAAAGCAAATGAACACTTGTTCCTCCCGTCTTAATCAGATGAATAGCTTGTGCATGAGACATGCCTTGGGTACTTATACCATTTATTTGCAGAATCTGATCACCAACCTGTTTTCGGAAAAAGTATAAAGATTTAAATCATTGAAAAAATACAACATTTTTCGAAATGATGGGACACTTCATGGTTTTTATTATCCACTAATTACCTGCATGCGACCATCTACGGCTGCTGGGCCATCTTCAGCAAGACGCAATACAAATAAAGGCATATTTTGAAATTCTTTTCCTCCTCGAATAGAAAAACCAAATCCTCTAGCTCCTCGGTTCAAATGAACAGAAAATACTTGCTCTAAACTATCAGGGTAAGAGGATGAGCCACTGTGACTGTAAAATTAAAGAATATTTTAATTAACATATACATAAATTAAAATGTGAAGCGTTAAAGAGTGTTAAAATATGAAACGGATGTACTAAATAAATGCACAAATGAATGGAGGTGCTTACTTTGAACTGAAGTGAACAGGATGGCTGTCAGGAGAAATAAAAGCTGTACCAATTTCATAGCCTTGACTTTCTTTTAAGCTTAAATTTTCTAAATCTGACGGTGTCATCATATTAGAATGTGAAGGCTGCCCTGGAGAGTGTTGAGCAGGATGGGTGATACTGCCTCCAGTATTTGTACCAACCGGGAACACACTCAACGTCAACACCAATCCCGAATCTTTTATTAACTGCACAACTTGACTATGGTGAAGTTGAGAGATATCTATCTGATTTACGGCAAGAATTCGATCTCCCACATGAATCTGACCACAACGATCCGCCGGACTTCCATCAACTATCCTACCTGTAAACATAATACAATAAAAATGTTAATGTCTACGTTACCCCAATCGCAACACAAACTGATTAATATTTGTACATTTATTTTTAATTCTCTCTTACCTATCGTAGCTCCTGCTTTAGTGGCACTAGAAATAATTACAAATCCAAATCCCTCTGTTGGCTGACGTTTGAGTGTTACATGTAAAGGTGACGTTCCTGTTGGGGAATGAGCTGGAGGGGCTGTAGACTCTGATCCAGAAGTGCTTGCATAAATAGGTCTTCGTATGGACAAATGAACTCTTCCCAAATTAGCAGAGCGTGCCATAAGCTGAACGACAGAATGGTGAGATGCTCCTATAACCGAAACACCATCAACAGCCACAAGTTGATCATTACTTCGTAAGCGACCATCCAAGGCTGCAGCTCCCCTTGGGACTATGTGTCCTACTGACACTTGAGAGCCTTCTTCCGTTCCACCAACGATTCTGAATCCGAACCCTTCTTGACGTCTCTGCAGTTCGATTGTCATTTCCACCCATTCTCTGCACACAACAATTCATTAAAATCATATTGAACTCAAAAACTCAACTTCAAAAATGAAACAAAACGACTACAGATAGTTACAAAAAATAAACAGAAGGACGATACCTTATCATTGGTAGCAGATTGAGATCGTTAGCTACAACACCTTGCTCACTATTTGTCATTCCAACAGAACTGCTGGAAAATCTCTCTGATAAATACGGATGTGAATTGTTAGTAGAATGTGGGTTGGATGGCTGCATATCTCCGTTAAAAAGACTTTGCTGACCGTTAAACTGACCCACGGAATCTAGTGTTGGAGTTTTAGGTCTTTCAGGCAAACTGTCTCTTAATCTCGGCCGTCCAAGTCCTAAATCCGCTGTAGGAGTTTTGCTACGAGGAGAGATTCCTGGTCGATTGATCAGCCTTGAATCAGAATAATGATTGGAAGCACCTAAAACAAAACAACAGTAAGTGGTGAGTTACTTTACTGCATTCATCAATCACCAATCCCGTTTGATGCGTAGTAAAAATATGATGCAAGAAGTTTCAACGAACCTGTGTTGAATTTGTGGTTGTACGCAGGTTGCATTTGAATTCTTTGAATTGTTAATGACGCTTCCCTCCCCAATGGAAAATCTTTTAGCACTTGAACTACTTGTGTATGACTGAGACCTCTTAGGTCATTTCCATCTATTGCTATGAGACGATCGCCTTCTTCCAGACCTCCACAATGTGAAGAATCTAAAACCTTCTTTACCTGTAAAGAAAAAAGTGTTGGAATGGACCATGAAATAAAAAAGCTCGATTTGAACAGTTGTCACTATGATTGATAATAATATTGATGTGGTAAATGTTTTAATTTATAATTACATTTTTGCATACCTTTTGTCCTGCTAAACTATCTGCAATGGTAAACCCAAAGCCTGCCGTTCCTTTGATGATACCGACTGTAAGAAAAATTCCTGTTTCAATTATTGGGTGCTTTGGCATTCCTTTTTCAGTTCGCGGATGTGCGGGAGAGTCTAGCAACAAATCCACACTGGCAGGACGACCGCTGTTCGACTTTCCATAACCAATTCTGTCAGTTGATAATTCTGGGAGGGAATGAGCAGAATGAGCAAGACTATCTGGTGTTGACGGTCTCCCTACCCAGTCTAAGTTTGGCCTGAAATATTCAATAATAAAGTTAGAATATAGATCTTTTAGATGTAACTAATCACAACAAAAAGGGTAAAATGTTACCTTTTATCACCGCTTTCATTTGACGCAGCAGGAGCTACAGCAACTGTAGTGACAATTTCGGTGTTTGGATCTGCGGGATCAAAGGGGAGTGGATATCCACGGCAAATTTCTAGATGTACTTCTTCGCCGGGTGAAATACTTTGAAAAATTGACACCATTTCTTGATGCGTGTATCCTAGTACACAACGACCATTGACTCGTACTAAAACATCTCCCGTCCGAAGCTTCCCATCCCTCCAAGCAGGGCCATCCGCAACAACCGATCTGTAAATAGTACTTTAATAAATGCTTGTGCTGTGCTTTAATAGATTTTACAAAATTTAGGTGAACACATGAAATATTGCTAAAAGGACTTACTTAATTTGTAAGAATTCATCCAATCCATCGTCATCGTCTCCACCAACAATGGTGAAGCCTAGACCTCTTGAAGATTTGACAAGTGTGGTAAGAATTCTTTCCCCGACAAGTTGCGAAGGGTCTCTTGTGAAGAATCGATGTGAAGTTCTATCTACAGATTTGACACGTAAACCACTAGTGTTTATACTTGGCACAGACATATGGTTCATATTAATAGGCACATTTGGATTCGGACTGTCGTGAGGATCAGGCATTAAATCCACGGGAGTTTTACCTCGTGGAATTGACAATCTATTGTGATTTATTGGAGTTGTGGGTTTTGGTAGAGTTAGCGGTGCATGAGAGTTAGACGGGGACGGACGCATATGATGATGATCACTGGGAGAAAACTTACTATCTTCATCATTGCTATCTTCGCTATTATTCGATTTACTTTGTTTTGCTTGTATCACTGGATTTTCAAACTGAGTTCGTCTATTGACATGATCAATGTAATAAGTCCCGTAATGGGGATCCTCAATTTTCTCCCAACCAAATGGAAGCTCGTCGTTGTCACAATCTTCTAGAGATAACTTTTGAATTCTTGACAGTCGAGGGTCTAACCAATGAGACGTACCAGTATTATGACTGTAAAATAATATTAAAAAAATATTTTTAGGTTATAACACGCTTTCGAAATAATGTTGCTTGTTTTGCTTGTTTGTTTGAGTGTTTTGTTTTAAGAATGACAACAAGGAAGAGTTGTAAAAGCAGAAGTTATGTAATGTTGTACTTGAGTAAACGACTTCACGACTGATTTACAATGAGCTGACGAAAAACTTACTCGATAAAATAGACTTCTCCTTTTTCTGTGTAAGATAATTCCCAATTGGCAGGCAACGGGCCGAGTTCATCGTGAGGAGGAACTCGGTGAGCAGAATATGTGAGCGGAGCAGGATGAGACGGGCTATTTATATTAGAAGAGGACGGCTCATCATCACCTGCTCCAAGGGCTTCGACGTTGGAACGATTTCTTCTTCGTTTCCCCTCCGAACTGGGATGCATACCAGGCAGAATGGCTCCATTACTGCTTTCACCAACTGACTGAAGCCCGTCAGCACTTCCCAGCTGCGAATTGGCACTTCTCATTCGACTTGCCCATGGCTTTGGCGTTCCGTAGTGATTGCCTGTTCACAGTTGTGAAAACAAGACACAGGCAATTAAATGACAAGAAAGGAAAGTCATTCTGAAAACGGAGGAAAACCCAGCACCATACCATTGGCCATGCAGAACATATATTATTATTTACTTTAAGATCAAATAAACTTACCCGCATAAACTCCACTCTCGAGCAAACTTCCGTTTCTTTCCAACTCCATGAACTCCTCTACACTTAGAAATGTGTAGTCTACACCGGGAATTTCTCCAGGTCTTGGAGGACGAGTTGTCACTGGAACAGTTCTTAAATATAAATTGTCTCTAACAACACCCTGAAGAGCATGATCCACGGATCCCTTTTGAAATCGTGTATTCAAGTAAGAACGCAATTCGGGGCCTAAACTTCCTAAACACGAAAATGAGAGAAAATATTTTTCATTAGATGTTTCGTCAAAGGGAGAGTATAAAATGTAATCATAAATGTTTTAATTAACAGCAATTATTACCTCTGGGTGCAACTGTGAGTGTGGCAGAGTTTCCTCGAATACAATGATGTAGTAAGGATAAAACGTCGGCTTGTGTGTAACCAGCAACCTGAAAGTTGTAAGTAAAACGAGGAAAATATTTTATTAGTGTTACACAGAGATTTATCACACGTATTCCATAAACTACAAACCCATATCCTATCACTGAGCTACAAGAACATAATAACTCGGTTTATTCTAGCTATTTGAGGGAAATGTCAATGGTATTCCTTGTATACTTAAAGTCTTAAGTTAAATGTGTAATCTGCAGTGCAGATGCAAAGAGAAGCACGCACAAGTTTATCAGTGTGTTTATGTTGGCGAGAGTCGTTAGAGTTTTTGTAGTCTTTGTGGATATATCATAAATATAATAGACGCGGTTACTGTTAGAGTAATAATGTTATCGCTGACTGAAACTTCTACGTAGGTATGTAATGTACCATCTAAGAAACACACAAATAACAAATAAAACTTTATGTTTGACAAGCTAATCAGAAGACTGCTGATTATTTTAATACTACTGGCAAGATATTCCTATTTGTGAACTACAAGAGTTTTTTCCGCATTAGTCATTAAGATTGTACATTAACGCCAAACATGAACATTCGTCGACAGCATTTGCATTCGAGATATTGAGACTGATAGGTAAAAACGGTTTTGTAAATAATCGGATCTGTCTACAAGTCTGCAACCACAGCCGAGGTTTACTATAAATACACATGATGCTAACAAGCCTCCAATATCTGCACAGACTGCACACTGGAAATGAATACGTGTAAACTATTTTTTGAAACTTGAACTACCTTGTACACATTAGTCGGCTCATTTACACAGAATTGCTCATTATATAACGATATAACATTTTATACACTCAGCTATATAGTGCACCAGTCTTTGTATACATGTTACATATTTTCAACGAAAATCTGCATGTTCTCAGTATATTTGTCTCAACAGTCTCATGAAATAAAAATTTGGGATTGATAGTAGTACTACACATTTTTATTGGAAGCTCTCGAGTCTCTTGGGTTTGGAGAATTAGATAACACTAACACTACTCTCGTCAACATAAATACAATTACTCAAGTTGTAAGCAAATACCATTTGTGAGTCATTCCTTTTTCTGCTTTTACTGTAACTCCTGCACAGAGTGTCGACAGTATCAAGTTGTTATTCTCTTTCTGGTGCATGATTACATAGACGATATTGTCTTTCAGCTAATACAATTAGAAGCTTGCTTTATTATTCTCTTGTGTTTAAATCTGCTCAATAGTCATTAGAGTCTACTCAGCTTCTTTTATTGCGGATTAGAATTTATCCTTGTGGTTATTTATTACTTTCTTTCAACATAATAACGCAATAATATTAAACAGAAACAAAAATAAAGTCGTAAAAAATTGCTAAGTTGTCTAAAGAACGACAGACGGAACAAAATAACATTTTGGAACGTGTGGACATAAAATAAAAATCAGTAAAACAGGCTCAGCTTGCAACAATTCTATTGGGGATTGTGATAGACGCAAAAATATTTGCCGACAGGAAAAGTGACATTTTGCACATTTTTTGTAATTTTGCATATTTTGCCGACAAATGTAGGTTCAACCTTAAAGTTCCACACTAATGAGAAAGGTAAGTTTAAATTCTCAGTGGTGATTCTTTTGCAATGAAATAACATGTATTGCTATTTTCAATGAAACTGCTGGTGGATTCCGTGTCACCTTGCACTTTCGTGAGGTATGAGACGAACGGGAAAAAGAAAATCAATTTTACTCATGAACCGAAGACCAATGCTTTGTGGAGCATATATATAGTAAATATGATTCATAAGTCATAAGTAGGTACCTGTTGCCCCTGTATATCCAAAATGATATCACTGGGTTGTAAATATCCAACAGCTATCCAGCCATTGATATCTGAGGTGAGATTTCCAATGCAGGCAAATTGTCCATTTTCTGAGCCTCCGACAATTTGAAGAGGAATTTCGCCAATATTGGAAGATCTATCTGAAGCACCACTGTCTTCATCTTTGGGAAGTCGATTGTCAAGACCCATGGAGGGAGGAGCAAGAACCACTTGTCGAAGAAGTTGACTCCAATGTCCGCCACCATTTCGGATCTCTTCAAATAAATCTCTTCGATCTGTGGAATCTCCATCGTTTGCATTGCTATTATTATTTTGGTCGTTGGAGTTGTCGTTGGTATTGCCATTATTGTTTCTGTTGTTGATTGCAGAAGTGAGACTTCGGTTTAGTAGTTGAGTATTGTTGTTGGAGCCATCATATTGGCTTTCGACGGCTGGTGGGGAGAAATACTGAATTTGGGACGGTGGCAATGACGACGAAACCAGTCCACTGTCCGGCATGACTAAAGAACACCTTTACCACAACATTTACTGCCACTGTGATGAATGTTACTCTCGATGTCACTTTTGAAGTTGTAAAACTGAATATTTCGTCCACAAAGCGTTTTGCTTGATTTTGTAGAGACAATGCAATACTGCGTCGATTTTGAGTAAACAATTTTGTTTTGTTTGCCCAAACAGCAAATACAAATATTCCGGATGAGATAGATACTTAACCTAAAGCTAGAACAGTTACAAACTGTCTATAAATGTTTATATTTACTGATAATTTCCTACAAACACAATCAGTAGGTAGGAATAATATTTACCTCGACGATACAGATATTTTACATTTGGACTACATAGGACACTAATGCTAACCAACTGAACTGCTTAAATTCTCAGAATTGAGTGATGAATCAAAAAGATTTAAGTATTTTTGTATTACGACTACATGTGATATAAAATCGTGGTAAGATTAACAGAGTGTAAATACTGACAATAGGTTTTTTACTTCCTACTGATTATTATTAGAGTTGTATTCTAATATGGTTTTTCCGTAACAGTTTAACAAACAATGCTAAAAGTAGTGAACTACAAAACTATATTTTTCTGCAGTTGCTTAAAATAAATTCTATATCTTAGTTTGTGAACATACAATACTGTCAATTGTGAACATTTTCAGTTTTAACGTTTTACAGATTCGGTTTACAATTTCCTTGTAAGCTTATACGATTGGTGGTACAGTTTTGACAATCTTTAGGTATATAACAATGTATAGGGTTTGTTTTACACAGATATTTAGCAATGTTTTCTATAATTCTCATACATTTTTAAACCGGATTTCAATATAATTTTCGGTAGTTACAATTTGATGTTACATATAATATTTATTATATCAGGTAAATTCACAGGACGGATATGTTTCCTCGATGTAGTTTGATTTCTGGAAGGGATTAATCTTATTTCAGCTTTAAGTAGTTGTATTATAATTGTAGGGATATAAAAAGTTTTATACAAAATTGTTTAATGTGTGTAAATATTTAGTAACTGATGAATATCTTTTCTGACACCTATAATCGGTACGTGTGTGTACTATTTCCTCAGAAATCTGTAACCAATGTCTTATTTGTTTTAGTAATTCAAATGCGTCATTTAAGCAAACAAACAAAGTTTGCGTTGATATATTAAAATAGTATATTATTTTATGTGTAACCTGTGTAACAAACACACACGTACGATAACAAGTGTGCATATAAAAATCTTCTGTTATATATTTAACAACTTTACAAAAGCTAAAGTCGATATTGTTCTGTTCTTTTACTGGAGCGGCATTAGTGTATTAAAAAGGCACTTGTTTTATCGGTTTAGAGTTCAGAGTTCAGAATACACTTTCAAGATCCTTTCTATTTTCTTTGTAACTACACAATTCATTTTAACACTGTCGTTAGATATCTCTTTTAGCGTTTTGACAAGTAACAACAACTGTAACAGCTTTTTCTCACTTGCAGTCTTTTTTAATTTAGCCTCTGAGCTGCGTCTGAATTACAATAACAAGCCGGGAAGTATACACAGAGAATACTTTTTTGCAAAACTGCTATTCTTGAACTTTTTGTTTGGAAGATGACGAGTGGTAGTTCTTCTACTACTACAAAGTCATAATATTATGTGTCATACATATGCACAACAGACCAAATTCAACTCCACAAATCTCTGCATACATTCAAATCGTAGTTTTAACCAAGATGATTTCATTTATACGCTCAGATGTGCTCTATGATGCTTTCCACCAACATAAAACAAAACAATTCCACAAATCTTGACGTTTGTTGTATGTGAGTAACATGAAGAGTAACAAAAACGAATGAATGTAGATTTTCCTCTGTACTTTTCGTATAAGTGATGATAAGTACAGTTTGCGTATGGTAAAACCCTTGTTAAGTTAAAACTTGCAGTACATAAAACATTCTAATAACATTATAAGGTTGACAATAATTTCCTACACACATAATAAATGACTGTTGTGACTTCATACGCATACCATTAAATCTGACCACACGAAAAAACATTTATGTAGTAAATTTGGAACTATATTTCTTCGGCAATTAGTACAACACGAATAAAATAAGTAGAAACTACATAGATAAAGACAGGAGGACAACGAAATAACATAAAGTGTCTTGTGTGCAGGAAACAAAAGTAGGTCCGAGTCCTACATTTCGAATTTTCACCAAAGAGGAGCACACTCACTCACTTTCTGTCCACACATAATAATCTGCACATCACATACTGCTTTTCCTTTGCCAACTGAATTTCTCAACCAGAATTAGCTAATTACGCTTTTATCGCTATTCCTCGTCTTTACCACCACCAACATACATAAACTGCAGGAAATCACACCGAGAACCTTTTTCCAATTTTAACAATTCCAATGTCCACACAAGTACACTTCAGTAAAGGAAAGTTCATATTGATCTTTAACTCTTGTCGTCTGTGTACGTATCCGTTGTGTGTGTGTGAGAGAGCAATATATGTCCCAGTGATATTTAACTGCTTGGACGTTTGTATGTAAAGTATGTATGTATATCTTGCGGTGTATATTATTAACTCACATCTTTTACTCTCCACTGTAGTTAACCAGTAGTGCCAACACAATACAAGTGGTCTCTGGTCTCTATATACTGTGGTGCATATACGCAGGTAGAAGACAGAAGGACGATTCTTCACACACACAGTATATATGTTATCTCCTCAATTAAAAAACACAGCAACGACTGCAGCGATTTGATTTTATTATTAAATATCGAAAAACAAGAAGACAAACAAACAAAAATTTCTTGCTCTCAATAATCGAGGCGAGAGGACAGAGAGGACACACAAGAGCAGCAGTAGGAGAACACAAGCAAAGCCCACTCAGCAGAATTTAATATCTCTGTGTGTGTGTTGTGTCTGTCATATCATCATCAGGAGAAGAACACAGAAAAGAAAACGCAGTCAAGTCAACAGTAGTAGTAGTAGTATTAGGTATTGATGTTGATAGTCACGGACGGCACAGTAGTGCACTCTAATGTTTACGCTCAGGAAAGGAAGAATGGATGGACCATTTTAACTCGTCTGTTATGTTATGCATGCTCCTATTGTCTGTTGGATACACGTATATAGATTATATATGCGAGGTAAAAGGTGACTAAAAGGGTTGAAGTAGATTTTCACAACAATATAACATACTTGTACTACATCCACTACTACTACTACCACCACCACCACCAGAACTACTACTACTACTACTCCTTATACCATTCTTCAGACTACATACACTTGCAAGCTATAAGTAAGCGTCATAGCATCCCCATCCAAGCAACGCTTTTACATACAACGACGACCAAGACGACGACCAAGACGACGATACACATTCACATACAAACTATACACATACAAATACAAGTGAAGTACTAAGTCAACTCACACAACAAGAAAAGACGCCAGAAAAGAAACTTTTAGACTTGTCAGAGAGTTTTATATTACTTATAATATAATAATATGCATTGTGATAGAATAGCCCAGGTAAAAACTACCAGGAGTAGTATACATTGTATGTACTGGTACTGGTAGAGAGCTATGTATTTATGTAGGTTTTTATACATAAAGAATTGTTAGTGAGTTTGTATATGTACTTAGAAATTTATATGTACTACTGCAACACTGTAAGTGTGTGTGTTGCGTAGTGTGGTATATAATGCTAGCTTGGCTTATATATTTATATATTATTATTAGCATTTTTATTCCAACTGCCTATACAATATAAAGAATACCTGCATATACCTTGTGGATTTATATTATTATACAGGGCAGCATTTTGTTATCCACAGTCGAGTCAACCTAGAGAGTTACTGTTAAGAGTAAGTTAAGAGTTACTGTTAAGCTGGTTGACTAAAAGACTTTTGTTGACTAGAATGCGAATGCATGTACGTTGAGAGAGAGGAAAAAAATCATGTTCGAGATATACGCAGTGTATTAGTATGCAGTGCAGTGTACATGGTATATACAAAGATATATTTTTATGCAGGAAATACTTATACTTATATAAAATTACTCTTCAGAGTTTTATCTATATGAGTGTATCACGAAGGTATTTAGGTATGTAGTAGTAGTATTGGTATTAGTATTAAATATTCCTTTTTCCGAACAACTTGTATTATAGTAAGTAAGTGGAGGGAGAGTCTCAGCTTTGCTTTGGCTGTGTCAGAGTTGTACTTACACTTACACACATAAAACAGTCGTCGTTTGTTTGTAAGTATAAGTCCTAGTTTGTAGTTGCGTAGTGATAGTGGCATGCTGCATGTTGGTGGTGGTGATGGCCTGGTGGCTACACTACAACAGAAAAACCTGCCTTGGCGTAGACGAATAATAATAAAAGACACTGATGAGAAGAATGAGATTGATATTACGCTTTTGGTCATCTCTATATGTCCTAGGTGGTGATATGATAATATGGTGTTTGGTTTAATGTGTAGGTATCTCGTGTGTATTATTATAAATCCACTACGTATATAATGTGTGTAAGTATATATCTGGAATCTAGATTCTCTGTATACGAGTAGGAATACTAATGCAAGTCTTAAGACCTGTATTCCTCGGATGGATAGCTGTTTCAAGTAATAGTGGAGTTGTATACATGCAGAGCATATTCCGATGATGTTAATGAACATTGAAGGATAAAGAGTGGCACTCATGTCATGTAGGGAGACGTTGCTTGTATATATGCTACTTTTCTTATTATCTGGATTACTTGTATTATATGTATTATGCGAAGGAACGAGAAGGATCAGTAAAAGTCACTATTAGAATATTTTGTATAACTACTGTGTAAGATTAGTTTAGCTCTGCCTGCAGAAAACTTAACTTTCCATCTCTCCCCTTAACCAGAACAAGTGATAAACCTTTTTGCAGTCGTCCGTCCGTCTTGAAAATAGAAGGGAGTGACTCCCATCATCATGGCCATCAGGGTTCGGGTTACAGCAGGCTCCGATAAAAGTCCTTGCTTGTGTTTTTCAAACAACCATTTACAATTTAAGTAATACGTGTAAGAACAATCTCTTAGGCACTGAAAATCAAATGCATTATATTGTAATGGCAACATTTTTATTCCCATCTTTGGAATAATAAAACTAATTTGATTCATCTTCCAGAAGAAAATATATAACTCAATTTGCACTATATAGAAATACTACTTGTGTTAACAAATACTTAAATACACATAGATACATAGATCAAGATCGAATGGAAATTCACAATTTTTTTCATAAAATTAGGTACATGTATAGAAGTACATACAATACATTGCGCATATGTTAGCGATTTTCTTTAGGTTCGACACAGAGAAATCAATCTAAAGGCTGTTTCTTTCTCATTAATAACTCATGTTTCAGCTGTAAGATATTTATTTGATGATACGGAAAATGTTAAAAGGGTGTGTGGAAAATTGGGTTAGGTGAGAATTGGTTTGGTTAATAAGATTAAAATTAATTTGGATTGGTATAATATTATTGCTGGTTGTATTTGTCCAAATGTGGTGTGCTGCGTGAACTAAAGCTTTAAGGTTGAGAAAACAAACGAGATGATGCGTTGAGGCATCACTGGGAATGAGTTGTTGGCAGAGGCGAAAAAGTTCCATCTCTGACCAAAACATGTTATCCACCCGAGGAATGCCTACGAATTGTAATATATTGAATGTCCTACAACAGCTTCTCTCTTTCTCGCTCCTCTTTTCCACTTTTCTTGCTCATTCATTTCCTTCAGTATTTTTGATTACATTCCATGGAACTATTAAGTCGTGTCTTTTAGCAGTAGGCTATACCTAATGGCTTAATCTCCGTTACAAAACAAACCACTATGCTGAAGAAACAATAACCACACAACAAGTTTTCGAAGATATTATATACCGATGTTCAACTGTTCTGTGCGTATCTTTCTCTAAATGTTTTGTACCCACTAAAATATGCACTCAGAAAGAGGCTGTGGATAACCTACCGTAAGTGCATTTATTATTTATCACCAAATGGTGTTGGATCGTCGGAGGGAACCTGCAGTTTGTTTTAACTTGCAACACTATACACAATAATATATTTTATATATTGTGTGTGGGGTACGTTACTTCAAACTTTCTGCCCTTTACAAAGTCTCTCAAAGAAATGTGAACAAATCTTGCAGTCCCATACAATTGAAAAGCTGCTTTGTTTGATTTCCTTAGTTAACAGAAGAATTCAATCCTCTTACATCATGCTGGGGTCGTGTAGTTCTTAGCAACAGTTTTATACATCGTTTCATACCCAATGCCCTGTTCTACTTGTCATTTTAACGTGTATTACACTTTGATGCAGAATTTTATGGATTTTTTGTGTGCGAAATTTGCCAAAAAAAATTCCATGTCAAGTTTACTCTTCTATACGGTTTTAATCATCAAAATTATTTACATAAATTTGTACGCTAAAATAAAATTGCCACAGCATACCTAAATTACCAACATGTTGTGTAGTCTCACAGTCTTATGTTAACTAACATAAACAACTACCAAATACGTGTTAATACATACGCGGTGTACGATACAACAGACGCCACTACTAAACTGGTACATACCAGATCTAATTACACACCACGAACACAACTTTACATTCTTACCTTAATTCTGCCGTATACATTCATACATTTTACGTAAAACAAATGCTAACTAACTTAAACGCATGTACTTACACATAGTACCTCATAGACGTTATAAAGTTGCACTGCCAAATGGAAGTTAATTATTAACAAGTCCCTATGGAATGAGAACATGATAATTGTCCAGTTGAGACACAGGTGCAGCATCTTTAAATAAAATTACACTAAATTGTAAATTAATTCAGGACTCAGACGCTGTATTTTTGGAAATGTTACGAACATCATTCAGGTAGATTATTAATTATGCCTGTGCACACTGTTATGCGATATAATGGTATCCATGTTGAATCTAATTACCTTTAAAGCGTTGACCTAATCTTCATGAAAGACCGGATACAGTACAATGTAACAGGTGCTAAAACGAAGGTTTTTCAGCATACCTATTGCATTTCTCCTTTTTCTAAAATCTTACTAAACTATCATCGTTTGCCATTTCTAAATGAGAACAAGTTTCATTTTTTGCCGAATTGTCATCAATGCTGTATTTTTTATAAAAAGCCTTTTTGAATGACTAGGCCATTCTGATGCACAATACCTGAAATGTTTGCTTTAAAGTGTACCTATGAATGAAATAAAACCCATCCTGTATAATGCATTTTATAAGCTGCTTACCAACCTAATTCTATTTAATTGAATCATTGTGCAGAATATAAAGCAAAATGCAGACTTGCAAAGTTCGTGCACTCGCCAACGTAATTTCTACTTGCCGTACTACTGAATTTAAATATTAGTAAGGATTTTAAAAGTTGTCCGAGGTTAATAATTGTTACAATTTTACACGTCTGCTTAAAATTGCCCAACTACTACATATTCATTTTTATGCATCTACATCGCTACACCATTCACAAATCATGGTGCATTTACTATTGATAAACAGATGCACGACGAAACCGGATGACGAGCAGAATAGTAATTTTAACATAAAACAGAAATTATATGCAATTAAACGCTGCTAATGCATATTATGAGGATTTTGTGTCCTACATCAAAAAGTACAGAAAAGCAATTTAGTGAAGGTATGCAAGCAACAAAATACTGAATAAAACGTTACATTACATCGCGTAATTGAACATATGCAAATGTTGGAATATTAGTCCTTTCTATGAATGTGTAGCAAGCACAGCATAATAATGTTCATATTTATAGGCGAGCATAAAGTATTAATGTGCCGTGCAAACTTTTATAGGTATTTATTTTGTAATGGACTCATTTTACAGAAGTCAGTAAGAATTATGTACATGTACAGTTACATTTACCATGTAGGTAAGTGTGCAGTAAATAAAGGCAGTTGAGTTTAATTGCATTATACCGTCTGAATTAAACATGACTTTTCTCTGAAAATTGTAAATGCATAAGTGTAGTTTGCGTTTTTGCCGTCTCATGTTAAACCTCTGTTGTGTAGATGATGAGCAAGTCCCAGAAAAATGTCAAAATATAATTTTAGATCATAAAAATTAATTTTACCATAAAATTATTTCCCGTTTTGGAGTAATACACCCCGGTTAAATTAACTATTGTTCTAGGCCCAGCGGAGTAATTTTTGTAGCACTGATAATTTAAGAACCCCCTCTCCTCTTTACGAGGCAAGGTGGTTTTTCTAGTAGTGTAGAATATAATAATGTTATTAAGTTAGGTTTAAGCATGGACTTGTTTTGTAGTAAGTTACTTACATTTGCATCTCATGTTTGGGATTACCTAGTTAATAGTTGCTCTCATATCGTTTTATTGTTTAACTAGTTTACACTTGACTTTCTTATACAATCATAGTTGCCATTACGTTATAGTTCCGCAAAGTATACTAGTAAATCCCTTGGTCACTAACTAACGACTACTGTTAAACCTCTAAAACTTGATGCAAGGTGGATTGAATATTGGAGAGATACACACAAAGATTGTTTCGACTTGTTATACTTGTCGTGCAATCTTGCACACGGTACTTATATACAAATACTGTATAATACTACGGAGACTCGTATTTATTGTA
Source organism: Pogonognathellus flavescens (assembly GCA_019776165.1). Lineage (NCBI taxonomy): Eukaryota > Metazoa > Arthropoda > Collembola > Entomobryomorpha > Tomoceridae > Pogonognathellus > Pogonognathellus flavescens. The sequence goes on along the minus strand of JABASD010000849.1, from coordinate 30,063 downwards.
GGACGCATTATCTACAATTTCATCCTTTAACAGGAGAGCGCCATAGTCCTAGAGTCTTGTTAGTCCTGCATGAATAATACAACTATTCTTCGGTAGTGCTGCAGTTGAGAGAATGTTTACAGAAAAGAACGTTAATGCCAATATCCAACAACTCGGCACCTCTTCTGCGAGACTCACTACTACTTTACTTACAACTGCTACCAATGAATTACTTTTTTATTACGAATATAAAAGAAATGTACATACAAATCCTGAATTAAATACACCTTTTCATTCAACGTGATAATATTATAACGAGTATAATTTAACCATATTATCATGGTACTGTACACTGTACTCTACATGTTTTTATGAGAGTATAGTGCACGTACATATTATATAGGAAAATCAATAATTGATACAGCTCTCTTTTTTCCGTATACCTGATACCTGTATCGCCTGTATGCACAGTCTGACTGCGAATGCATCTCGACAAACAAAAAACACTACTGTGCAGTGCACTACAGAATTTCATGTCAAACAGAGTTACTTTACCAGACTATGTAGGTATTCATCCTGATTGCATGTATAAAATTCTCTTTTCTTTTGATTGCACTTAATACTATAATGATATAGCATAGGCGCCCTTTAAAATTCAGGCAAAAGGAGTTTTCATGTCATACAAACTTGATGGTCATTCTGCTGCTGTTGCTTACAGGCTGCTGTGTTGGACTATATCCACTTAGTACTTCGATCAACAACCAACAGATACATAAAGAAGGTATAATGTTACTCTATGTTGTATATTGAGATGTACGTATAGCAAATAGAATAATATTATATAGATACAATTTAATAAAGTGATATTATGTTTTATTAAGAAATGGCAAAGAGTGTTTTAGTGTTGCCTACAACATAGAAGCAGCAGAATGTCACTTTGTGTAAGTGTGTAAGACGATTACAAACGATAACAATGCACGTCACGATTGCAGATTGAATATAAGTTATAGTAGAAAGAAAGATGCAGATGGTATAGTATAAGGAGAAGAAGACTAACTAACTGAAGTTAGGACACTCACTCACTCAGATTCAGGTATTGTGTTTGTATGTGTGTAAGAATAAAAGGTAGTTGGCAGTAGGGCAGGGTAGTGGTAGTAATAAAGGCAGTTCAAGTGGAAGATGTACAATAATGCATTCATATTATTCATACATACTTACAGATACAACAACTAACGTTCGTTCGTTGCTTTCGATTCACACAACATGAAGATATCAATGCTAATAATATTGAAAGAGTTTACAATTCCCAAACTGAAAACACTTATTCACTACGAGTATGCATACAAACACTACCTAGTGAGGATAATAAAATGTGTGCAGGTTTAATAAGGCATTGCAATTGTATTGTATAGTGGAAGAGTCATGGTTGTATTTCATTTGCAGCATTTGCATTGCGAAGTTTCTCAAACGACAAGAATTCTTGAGAATTAAGAATGAGAATATGAAGCCAAAGAGAAAGGAGGATGGGATGATCAAGTCTGGGGGACTGTGTGTGGGGATGAGGATGATGAGTTTTTGCATGATTATCATATTGCCGTCGTGGCCAGGTTTTTGTTTACACACACTAAATATAAGTCCCAGGCATAATTTATACAAATCTATTTTACGCTACAGTAAAGAAAAAACAATGACCTTATATACTTCAACACAGATTGAATCATCCACTCGTATAAAAACAATCGCGTTTCTTTCTTTGTTTTTATTTATACTCTGGTATTTACAGTATTATTGCCGAAACCCGGCAGTCAACAAATGAGCTAAGTAGCAACGGTGACAAACAATAAATGAAGAATGCTGAGGGTGTTTAAAAAAAATGAAACAATTGTCACTTAAAAATTACTTGATTTCAATTTTTCAACATTTATTTATTTAATTTATTGTTTTTCTCAATTTGTTTTTTCCTCAAATGATTTCCTCCAAAAGTATTCCAGAATCATGCAAACATTCTACTGTGTTTAACTATACTATGGCTATTTTTGTGCAACACGTCGCAATCGTGCAATTCCCTTTGCGTCTTATTAAATATTAATTTATTTTTGAACTGTACGCAATTCTAAAGATTTATTTAAAATGAATCACAATTACTGCCTTTTTAGTTTATAAAGCGCCTATATATGTGCATATGCTTTACAAAATTAAAATATTGTGATACAGTATGCAAAATATCGTACTGATATTTATTACGACGTTAAATACCAAAAAATTATATGAAAAAAGAATCTGAGAGGAGAAAAATGTCAATTTGTTCATACCATTCAAATTTTGATGGCTGTTAAGTGTCCACCAAAGATTCTCTTTTCACATAATGGGAATTTGACTAACTATAACCCTTATCGTTTTATAAGTACACAGCGTACTGGACAAATAATTTTATTTTTGTCACTAAAAAAGCTACTGCCTGAAATTATTTGTCATCAAATTCTGTTGAACGTATAGATAAGTCATAAATAACAGGAAATTCTAAAGCTTGAATGAAACTTATACATCTCTAATACATATTATCACTGTACCCTCTCGATTCATAAATGGTTATCCCATTTGAAATTTGCGAAAAAATGTGTTTTCAAGCATGGCCGTCTTCGAAATTCGTAAGCGTAATATAACTTAATCAACATAAAAGTACAAAAATACTGCAGACATAGTGCGCACTGCAGACTATGTCTGCAGTTTCATTCAACTAATAAACCCCTTTTTACAAAACGGACACTTTTATAAGTATCGAAGGTCACATTTAGAGCAATTTGCGACGATGTGAGACACATCGTCGCATTAAGTTATTTTGGGGTATTTATTTATTTTTATACTGGGATGAAGATTCATCCGATTAAATAGGGATTTTTATTTAAACTTAGACGAAGATTTTGTTGATAATTCAGTCATGGCCCCACCTTCTTAGGGAGAAATTGCTATGTAGACACGTTGAGGCACATAATATAACATATGTGAAGGGTTTTTTGCGGACAGTGGACAGACGGACAGACAGACTGTCAAAAATCGATTCGTATGAAGTATCTTTGATACTTAATAAAGTAAAGTGGAAAAGGAAGTTTAAGCGGCCAGAGAAAGCTCTCTGTATCTCTATCTTCAAGTCTTCATTATCTAGACTGTACATTTTTTCCTACGCTTGCTGATATACACGATAAACACTCACGACGCATACAGTACGACTACTACAACGCATTTTCAATTGAAGATAAGAAAATGTAGTCGACATAGAAAAACAGAATAACAATCAAAATATTTTTATTCCCAAGCAAAGTGTAGTATTATGTTTCTGATGCTTCTTATTGCAACACAATACAGAATACACACTACTACAACGAGACAAAACAATAATATTAGTGAATACAATATTTCTTTGCTTTTGCAGGTAATAATTATTGATTGCCTGCTACACGTTGTCATTAAATCTTTTTACACTTAATGGTGGTGAATTTCAGATTTATTTTTGTCAAAACCAGCGTATCCACCACCACCACCATACCACCAGCATTAAAAATTATATGGCTACAGGTGATAATAATTTGTAAAGGCAACATGTAAATTCATTTTGATGGTAACGTTGTAGTTGTAACTTCTACGCAGAGCGTCATGCATACGAAGACCTACTACTGGGAATGTGTATCTAGTTTTCTTGTTAGTATGAAAATACTTGTTATGTTAGTAGTACACAATTAAAGTGAGTTTGTCAAGCCAACACACATTGTATTGTATTGCAGTGGCTATCACTATCACCGATTCAGTGAATTCAGCAGAAGAAATGTATGGTGAGCTAGAAAGGGTTGAGGAGATGTTGGTTTGTTGTGAGAAGAAGCTTAATCAAGTCTTAAAGTCTTAAGCAATGCATGGTGGTGGTGGTGGCATTGACCACTTTTAGTCTTACCCTAGTCGGAAATTCTCCCGCTCACTCTTCCCTCCACTATCTTCCTATACTACCACAGTAATATACTACAAGATGAAAAACACGACTATGACACGACTATGAAAAATTCATGAAATCATTTCTTACAGTGTTATATGTATGTGAGATCTAACAACTGTGAGAGTGTATAAGAAATGAGTATGGTATAAGTTGTCAGGTCACTATACACTTTATAGTACAATTTTACAGATGCTAGTTACCTACATTACCTGTCTAGTTGTTAATAATGGTTCTAGTAGTCTCACTCGCAGTCTCATCTCAGCCAGCTAATATAGCATTCAAGAAATAAAAGTAAATCTCATTAACAACTTTTTCAAGCCAACAGCAAGAGCAACACGTTTTTAGAGTAGAACTCTCGAAAATAAAAATTCACCTCAATCTGTGTGCGTTAAAGACTTAAATAGTTCATAGGAACTGACATGTAAAGATTCATGATCACTTTTAGTTTAGCTCCGTGTTTTACAATGTCAATACACTTTATTGAGGGGAATAACAAGACATATGCATTATCTAATACACTGCTATATAGAATTCATACGTCTATATATGTAATTAGATATATTATTGTTTGTATAGGCATCAATTGAAAAACAATTGAATTGACATGTATTGAGAATGCTATTATTTTTAGCATTCTTAGAAAAGAGATTTGTGTATCTATAGGAAAATCTTGGAGTGTTACACTATGCAATAGTAATAAAACAGTACATTTGATTGCACACTCCACACCCTGTACAATTAAATGAACAAATCAATGAAGCATGTCCTGAAAACTAATAAAAGTCTAATCACCTAATTGCCTGTACAGTTTTACCATCAAATGAAATTCCTGAATGTGAATAAAATCATTTTTCACACGGTGAAGATTGCTTTGGATGATATTGTAGTTTAAATGGGAGTTAAGTAAGTAAGAAGATGTGAATTCCGTTGTTGCAGCTATGTAGGTATTTCATTTCAAAAAATGACTTCTTTTGCATAAAGGTAGAGAATTAAGGTAGGTAAATGGTCTGAATAGTAAAGTACCAGAAGAAAAGTTAATACCGGCTTTGGTAAATATTCTACTTAGTGTCTGCATAATATTCCTTTTTTAAATTCATGCGTGCGTAATTTGAAGTTTTTTAGAACCAATTCTGGTTGAGTAAAGAGAACTCATTCAATGCTTGTAGTTTGATCGAACCAGTTTTTGGATGGTTGATACGCTGATAGGACAGGAGTCAGTTTCTGCATGAAGAATCTGGTTATAATAATGACAAATGATTGCGTTCAATCTTGTACTTGAGATATATAGTGTTTAAAGTGTATCTGCTGTATCTGCATAGCATTGACAAACTAATGTAAGCCGTACTGCAGATACTACACAAAAGGCTACTAGGCTACAGCAAAGGCAACATTATTATTATTATAAACTAGTGTGTATGCAAAACGATGCAAAGTATAGGAAACCCAAGTAGAAGAAACACAGCCAAACGAAGATGAGTATAGTGATAATAGCACAGGTCTGCGGTGATACAATTTCTTAATTTTTATGCATGAAAGAATACTTGGCTCTATAATTTCCTTAACCGTTTTGTAAACGTGAGATAATGATAAATGAACAAAATTGTCATACAAAAAGCTTACATTCCTCAACTTCGAATCAAATCAGTCATGTTTGATTGTGAGTGCATTCAATAATAATTTCATGTGCATCATTTATAAATCAATTTTTCATGAGTATATCTAATATTCTCCACCACTGCAGATCAGACCACTAATGATGAAATATACAGTAATCTATATGTATGAAATACATTTTAGTATTATTTGTTACCTGTAGATAAATTTACTAATATATAATCTACACAGTGCCTGTCCATTTATGTTTCTCACTGTTCAATTTTGTTAAAAATATATTTCAAAGGAATTAAAATAATTCCATAATAAGATAAAGCTTTATTACAAACTTGAGTATTTTTATTAAACAAAATGTACACAACATATAATATGACCTATGTCACGATAGTCCTACTGAAGTATTCCTTACAATAATTAAATAAGGTTTCAGTATGCAAACCATTAATAAACCCAATATTGATTTGAGATTTTCCCTCATTTACAAGTTAATTAAAGTAATTCATAAAGTAATTAATTAAAGTAACTCTTGTAGATCTTGTGTGTACTTTTGTCAGAGTCAAATTGAAAAATGTGAAGTGAGAAAACTATGATTTAATGTAGTCTTATTGCATTGTGTTTTGGAATATGAAAACAGAATAGACGTCTCAGGAATTTTTTACCAGAAATGTTATATAATTTACATACATTAGTAAGCACTTAGAGGGGCAATTTATTTTTCTTATCCAGTTACTTACAAAAAATGCATTATTTTTTTATACTGAATAATGTTCAAAACAATAATTTAAAAATTGTTTTATTTGGTTTAGTATTACGTTCTAATAAAACTAACAGGATTTAATTCGACATAAATTAGTACTTGAATAAAACTGATGCACAGCCAGTAAAGTCTTTTAATTCCGAATTAAAAACTTTAATGCTGCTATACATTTTATAGCTCAACAACCGCATATAAATAGGCTTCATACAAAATTGAAGTAGGAAACTATCATAATACATTCGCTTGTTGACAACCCGATACAAAATACAGCTTTTCCACAATATCACACAGATGCTTGCGATAGATACAGTGAACGCTGAACTGCGTGAACGTGGATTTGAGTTTTCTTCAAAAGAGCAACGTTTCACGTCAAATTAACAAGACTGTGTTGGTAACAATAAATAACAATAGATTTATTATTTCTTTAATTACAATTATTCAACACTCAGAAACATCTTCCAATGGATATATTCACATCGTTGTAAGCATTATTACAATGTGTGCACAGTTGCATACGTTTATTATCGGTAGAAATAGCACAAAAATACATAAATCCATAAATATGCTCACATTCATTTATTGATACATAGATAATTTTTATATGTATAGCACAGTATTGGCCTTTCATGAGTATACACTGAAGATTATGTGATTTATACGGTTATTATTAACTACTTTCCAGCAATCCTAAATGAATTTTTCTTATATCGAAATTTTTCACTCTCTTATGGAAAAATGAATTGTGAAAACAACTGAAAAATGTGAAAGTAAAAACAAATAAGAATTATTGTAGAAGGAATTTAAATATACGCAATAAATCTGAATTCTTTTATGGAGAAGAACGTAGGAAAATCAGGAAAGAATGTGGAAAAATAATCACACTCCATGTAAATAGATCATTGATTATCACTTTCTGGTTACATTTTTAGAAAAGGTAATGAGGGCAAATCGATATAGTAACATTAGGTATATCAGGATTAGGATGATGCATCCTGATAAGACTAAAAGGTCGTGGCACATTTTAACACATATTTGCGAAAGCAATTTTAGCATTTAAAGCACATCGCCTAATGGAAACATACTATTGCTCGACATTCAATTTTGTTTGTACATGATAAAAGCTATTTTAAAATTTAAAAACCGGCACGATTTGTTTTAGCTCAGTTTTAGCGATTTACAGTTTCTATTCACAGTTATGTATTGTTATTTCAAAACCATGGAAGAAAAGAAATTCTGGTTTTTTGAATTTACAAATAAACGTTTCATTATCAATATGTAATTGTAACCTTAGTCTTGAAGTTTGTGGCAGGTATATTAATTGTTAGTAATTGCACAATTTCAACATTAGGTACAAAATTATTAAATCGATCAAGTATACATAAGTACAATGGTGACACTTGGCTGCTTAATAAATACAGGTACGGATTCTTTTTGGAATAATTAAGGCTTGGAATAATCATCGGTTTTCATAACATACGATTGGTCAATATTACTATGCCTATAGATACATTAATATTCATATTTAGGACCATTTCTGGAAGACGGGATACGATTTCAACAGACGACATGGATGGATCACAGAAGAAAACGCTGAATGGACTCTCGAACCACAGGCCAAATTACATTGGATTCAGTTCCAGCGAACTCTTTCAGCAAATTAGCTCGTTTGTAATGGTCGATGACTGGCTTAGTTGATTTTTCGTAAAGGTCTAAACGCTTTTTCACGGACTCAGGCTTATCGTCTTCTCTTTGAATTAAATCTTCCCCAGTGACATCGTCTTTTCCCTGTGTAGGGACAAATATGACATAAAAATACAATAATTATATCTGTATTCCAAACATCTTTTCAAATAATCATCACATCACATTTTCAATTAACCAACTTACGGGCACTTTTGGCGGATTAAACTCCAAGTTGTATACGCGTCCACTTTTCACGTGAACGTATCTACTCTTTACTCGATCAATAATCGTAGCGAACGGTACATTTAAATGAATGACCATGTTAGGGCTCACACCACGGTCCAGTAGAGCGGCTTGTTCCGTATTTCTTGGATATCCTTAATTTACAAAACAAAAGCTGATTATTAATGGTTAAACATTTCAATGCATACCATCTTTTTACGGTGTTAAGTAAAAAAATGCTTTTTACATTAGTTTGACTGTGCAATACCACTGATTACTTTTTATACGCTTAAGTACCTTTTAGTATTACGTACTTTTTTACTAAAACATAATCAATGTGCATTCATAATATTAGAAACTATTATGGATTATACTTGTATTCTACATTTTAATGTTTAAACTCACCATCTAAAAGCCAACCTGTCTCTTGACTTAGATTTTTCAGTTCATAATCGATCAACGGAGCCATCAAATTTGTTGGAACTAGTTGTCCAGCAGCAACAAGTGGAGCGATTTGTTTCCCCAAATCTGAAATAGAACACAAAAAATATTGTTCATTGTGATGTTTAATATTTAACTTTACGTAACCTCTGAAGATGACCTTCCATTCCATTTAGCTTTAAAGTTAAAATGAGGGAAGTGTTACATTCATAGCACAGCTAGTAAAGTAGTAAGTCTATAAATTGCCAGTTTTCATATCAGTACTGTTAAAATCTATCCAATATTGAATTGTATGCAACTGGTATTATTAAGCAGTTTCACAACCTACACGAGTTATAATATGTTACGCATTTAGTCAATCATATTATTGAAATTCCATTTGTTGCACTTTAAATATAAATACGCTCTCATGTACTGGGTAGATTCAGTACGATAAGTTCCATAAATTATTTTAAGTATATAAAGGAGTTGTTACCTGTTTTTTCTCTGATATGGTTTCGCAAAGCATCTCCACTGGAAAGATGAAAAAGCTTGAATTCTTTAACAATTCGTTCAGAAATTGTTCCCTTTCCAGAGCCAGGAGGTCCAATTATAATTGCTCTAATTAGTTTCGGACTGCCTTTAGCTGCATTTGATGTTCCAAACATACGACTGGCTGTGGCGCAACTATATAATGAAATAATATAATGCGCTATTTAATATATTATTATTAATTATTATTAATGCCTTTATCATCAATAAGATAATAGATAGTAGTCTAACAATATTATTGTTAGACTACTATCTATATAAATGACGAATTAGAAAAAAATCGAAGATTTTAATAACATTATTTTAATAGTTCTGTAAGGTGAGGCAAATACATAATAATAAAGCTTTGGTCACTTTCGAAACTAGGTTCAATGTTTATGCTTTCATTTTGTAGGAGAAATGATTTCTTGCTTTTCAAACTTAAGTCTGCCAGATGTTTCAGCACAGTTAGTAAGTTTCTGTTTCCACAGATTTATTCAGACCTTTCATTCTTAACTAGATCATGGATTAAGATTAAAATACAAAATAATAAGCTAGGGTCGGAAGATATTTAGAACAGAGATATTTAAATTGCATGTTAGAAATTGGCTTTTGTACATATTTTTGAGAAATTATTAGATAGAATTATTAAAGCTTGAATTACTGGAAGCCTCTATAGGTAATCTTTGTATTTCATATTCATTCATACAATATCATTTATTAGTTCCTTCCTATCCGTCATATTATATATCATACATATAGTTTATAGTTAGTTCCCTTTTCAGTCTCATTGCTCACATTCACATGCTGTTTCATGTATCGGTAAATAATGAATAAGCACAACATATTAAAAACTTACCCCCATCCTCCAACTTTCAATGGACTGATGGTCCGATAAAACGAGCTTAGCCCCATTTAGCAGCAAAAGATTTAATTTAATTTATTTACGAACAACATAAATTAAAACTTTTTTAGAAAATAAAAGGGACAAGGTATGAGAGAAGACACCGGACAGGACAGACAAGTGGTTTTTCTGTAACCGTATAGCCCGGCTGTTGTCAAGGATTTGTTCAATGAAACATGCGAACTCAATATCTTGGAATCTTCCGGTCGGTCGTCTCACAGTGTATAGTGGCAGTTCACATAGTCAGATGCTCAAATACAATTTTATGCCACGCATTGCATGATGCACTCCCAGACCCAGACTACTCTGCCAATAAATACCAAAATCACCTTCATAGTTAATACTACCTCTCTGGGGGGTCATATGTATGAGTTTAATCAAATGTTACCTTCAACTGATTTTAATTTCAAAATTAGAAAAGCAGAAAGCTACTAAAATTCAATGGTAGCCAGTTTCATTTTTCATGATTTTGGCACACCAAATGCGATTTGGTGTGCCTTTTAAAACAATAAGAAATCAAAATAAATCGAATCAAAAATGAAAAAAGTTCACATTTGAATGTTTGATTCACTTCTGGATTACTTGACTAAAATTAGTATTAAATATTGCATCAACCAGATGATAAAAATTCTGAAGAATTTCCACTGAAGAAGTCTTTCAGGTGAACATTATCTGATGACCCAAATATACTTTTATATAAAGAAGTTCTCAATTTAGACCAAAATTTAAATACCTCCATGTTCTAAATATAAGTAATACTGTAAATCATCGTGTATTGTGTGATACATATAAATCCTGCATTTAAAATAATTATTTGAAAAATATAAAGTTAAGTTAATTCTGATGGTTTCCCATGCTCGCGTCAGATCAGATCGCTCGGTTCTCTATAAACTATCGACGAATGCAGCATTTACTACTTATTGAGAAAAAGTTCATGCTTTTATTTCTACATTGCTCGTTTCAGAAAGCAAGTGTGAAATGTGTATTATTTATAGCCCATCATATGACATTGAAATTTGAATAATAAAGTTAATATTCCTAAAGTAGGAAACCATATTATATGTAAATGAACAGTTTGTTCGCAAGAAATGAAGATATAAGATGTGTATACTGTATGAATGAAAATAATAATAAAATATGCAAATGTGCAATAATGTGAAATGAAATCTTTGTAGAAATAATGTAAGTATGCATTTCACTGTTATTGGGTGGATTTCGTCAAGGAAATAGTAGTTGAGCAATTTAAGCATATTAAAAATACCTTACAGATGAATATTAGAATGTGAGAGTATGTGGACTAGTCATAAACATGAGAAAAATATGAACTACTGCTAGCTATGTACAGCTACAGATACCTACTTATCTCGTCAACTGACGATGCACTCAAATCAAATCATTCATGAATATGAATATCTCACATAATATCTCCTTCAGCACATAACTACATGTTTTAAAATATCTTACAATTGTGGCATTTATTACACACACTAGAATACAAATACAATCATGTGGGCTCCAAGTTCTATAATAACTAAAGATTTATACAGTCGAAATGTCAAAATGCCATGCCCAAGTTTGAAGGTTGTAATATAATTTGGAATCGACACCAGCATCTAAATGCCTCATTATATTGTGTGCATTAAATCCATTTTGCATTGAATAAAATGGTTTTCACAACTGCATAAACTTTTGCACAACTTCCTGAAGTTTCTCAAAGTATAATAAATATTCATGAAATGGTTAATCTTTGTACTTATAATTTGTCGTGGTGTATTTAAAAGAATTGCATGAATGAAACGCTAACTGATTGTTTTCTACCCAGAATATAACAGAACATTCCGCAGGATGCCATGTCATAGTATAATCTTAATCGTTTAATAGCGTCATCCTCAATCCTCATCAGCATAGATTATTATAACAAAATAATATGGCTGTACTTCTAACAAAGGTAAAGGAGAAGTAGTAGTAGTACCTAAGCCAGTAAACTTTTTACACTAAGAAAGAGATTATTTAATTCGTGTACTTAATATGAATTAGAGTTCATTACAAGGTTTACTTACAATTAGCCTTAGCCCGTCTAACACATAAAATATATTTACAGCACAAAAACAACTCTACATAATTCTTCTGATGTGCAGGGCTGAGTAAAAGGATGATGATATAAAATCTACTTCAATAAACCCAAACCCACTACTACCTTGTCTTTTATTATTACTCTGCGCATTTTTCTTTATTATCGTTACCTTCTTTCGACTATTATGAAATGCTTTGATGCCTGTAGCTATATACTACCTATAAATGATCATAGCAGCATCAGTAAAAGGTAAACGCAGTAATGTAATGGTAGTATAGGTAAAGCTTTAAAGCTGTTGGTGTAAATGCAAAATGTAATTACATCTTTCAAACAACTATACTAACACAAGTAAGTAGTATACAGTATAAAAGTCAATGCAAATGCTGCAAAGCTTTTATCCACCTTATAATATCACACCAGCAGCAACTGTATATTACGGCATATAGAATCATCTCTATTTAATGCTCCTCTACGATGACTAACAATCAAGACTAAACACTTTTACAGCAACTTTACGTACATAACTTAAACATCTACTCTCTGGCTGTACAGAAAATGCTAAACTCACCGCACAGTGCCGTAGTTTCTCTCATGAAGTGCTCATTCCCAGAAATTCCAATCATACTACTAAATGGCTAGATTTTAAAGGTCATTATGTCTTGTTGAGTTTAATTGTCATCGTTTTAATCATGACTAGGTATACCTACAAATTTTCATCCAAAAATAGGAATCAATCTCAAGAAAAATTCCATATGTAATTTCAATTCTGTAACTGTATGTACGCAGAATAATGTTAACAGAAAATAAGTTTTCATGAACATATTTGTAATGTACAAACTAAAAATTGAATGAATTAAAAAATGACAATAACCAAAAAGAAACTATCTTGAGAAAGATTTTGCGGAACAAAGACAGGAGAGGGAAAAAGATGTTCCCACCTGAAAAGAGCGTGGCTACGGGTCTGCCACATGAATATAAAATGCAGAGTTGTACAGTTGCATTTTGTTTTGTATTTATTTTGTTCTATGGCAGAGTTTTGTAAGGTAAAAACTAAAAGATGAGGTGAATGCATTATACAACATAACATAACATGAAGATCGAGTAAGAAAGAGCTACGAGCTACGTGTATTTATTGAAGAAGGTAGGGTAGACTCGTAAGACAGAAAAGAGCTACCTACTACTTACTGACTCACCTTACCATTGTACTAAAACTGTGCGTATGACATAAGATACATACTACGTTATGTAATATACCAGAAAGAAGGTGTATAATATAAGAAGCTATAACATATATAAATAAAGTAATAGTAGGTGTATATTTTATAGCTACAGGGATTTTACTCATATATACAGAGAGAGAATGGACGGTATGACTTGGAGTCTCTGTGTAGTAGGCGATTTGAATGTTATAATATTATGGGATAGTACAGGTAAAGTTGGACTCATACTAAAAACGAGCACACACCACCAGCAATTCTTTAATCCGTCGAAGAACTGACTTCTCTTCTCTTGAAGACTACAGAAAACTTATACTCGACTACTACTACTTCTGTACTTCTTCTTCTTCTACTTATACTACTGTGACAAACGAATCAACTTTACAGCAACCTTACGGAAATGCACTTCAACTCTGCAGCATCATCGACGTCTTTACACTTTACAGTGTAATGTAAAGCTTCAGTTTACTGCTCTATTACTGTTTTCTACATCAGTCAACAGTACTTTAGTATTATATTTTATATTACATCATCATCATCGTCTTTTCTACATTATATAGAGAGATATGTTCTATACAAGACTATAATACTAATACTGAATACTATTACTGTCTTTCGTTCTTCTTTTTAGACATTATTATCTGTGGAGGACGTGAATACTCTGCTCAATATCTTGACTTGACTTGACTAGAGGCGAGAGAGAGAGAGAGACATCATTCGCATTCCGACTTAAAATTATAATTTTATAAATAATAAATACGTTTATAACTTGAGTAAAACAAATGGTGTTGCAATTCTGTCATCTGTAGCAGCAGCCACCACAGAAGTCTTTTGTGATACGAGAAGAAAGAAAAATCTTTAAACATACTGACTGTACTATGTGTGACTGTTCAAAAAGGATGATGGGGTTCTACACAACATCTAATGTCTAAAATCTTGAAATTTTGATAAATATACTACCGTTGGAGTAAAAGCCCTTTACCATGACATCGAAACTGAAGCTGCTGCTGACTTTTAACATTTGGAATTGGATTCATCGCACTATTAAAGGGAAGACGTCGTTTGAATTGAAGTTGTGAGTGATATTTTGCAGAATTTAATGCTGTCAAAAACATCAAGTACTTTTTGATAATTGTAATGGACCACACTCCATCATTAATTTACAAGAAAAGAAATATTCAGCAGAAGAGAGATAATTTATACTTTCGTTGATGAAGATTCAGTTCCATACGCTGTTGTTTTGACATTTAGCGAACCAATGGCAAACATTTGAAGATGACACAAATACCAATACTGCAAGTGTACAAATATCAACATGTGACGTCATAACTGTAAACTTTCCTGTACAAGACTGGATAATCAGCTCAATTAACCTCATGGTATCACACTGGCAATGTCAATAATCAATAATCCGGCCGTAAAGTTGTTAAGTCAATATTAATAATTGTCCTTACCTACTTATTTCTTATTATGTGGTGTGTATAGTGCCTTATCACCAGAACCAGTGACTCCACACTCGGAGAAGAGACCATAACAAAAAGTACAACCTACTTTAAAGCAACCCTGAAAAACGACTAATTATTGTCGCAGTTAAGTTATTACATAGACTGATGATGACCAAGGACGATAAATTTAAAACCTTTTTCTAAGAAACTTACTGTGAGATGTCTTTACGTTTCAAGTCATGATTCACATGTTTACAGAGAAGAACGTCAATTGAATGTGTTTAACATTTATTCAATGAAATAATTCATTAATGTACTTTACCTCTGGATAATTTAATAGCTCCAGATAACTGCTAACTTGATTATCGTTATCGTTCATACTGCAAAATTGATCTACAAAGGTGGACTTCAGTTACCTATCTTTGAATATTTTAGTAATTATACACTAAACATTAATTGTTCAGTCATTCTTCAGTTACTGCCCATATCTTAAGATTAGCTAACAGTTGGTGCTACAACAATAAATTATTCAATAGAAGTAACAAAATATTTATACGGGAGAAGCAAAGTTCCAACCAGTCAAACTTCGCCAATATTTATAGTTTTTACTGCACCGAGATAAGAACGTCCGTCTCTGTCCTTGGCAATTCCAGAGTTCCCACTGTCATCATTAATGGGACCTCTGTCAACACTTTCAAAGGTAATGCAAATTTTAACCTTCCATTAAATGTCAGTATTATGTGTACCAACAACACGTTACATTTTACAAAGCTAAATTTAATGCGCTGGTATTTAAAGGATAGATGATAATGCTTATCATGCGATGCAACCACTTCCTTTTTCCAGTATTGTGGGTCCAATTTCCTAAAATTGAACTGATTATACTATAATGACACTCATTATTGCAGTAGTGACGAAGATTTTGGATATTTTTTCTGTACAATTTAAAAAGCCTTTTTGACAGAAGAAACTATTTTTTGACGAACGTATTTGCCCATACTTGGTATCGACTAGATCGTCCAAATTGGACGAATATTACATTACGTCACACTATGAATCAAACCTTTACTGTCTGAACTTTTTAATGAATTTTTGGAGCAACTTTTATTAACTTCAGATTTTTCCCCTCATTTACAAAATTATTAGATTCTAATTTCTTCGTTACCCTAGTTTTGGCATAATGACAGAAATATCTGGAAGATGTTTAAATAGAAAAATCGTATATACTGAAGACTGAAAGTAGCTTACCTTGTTTGTACCTTGTTTTCCCAAACACCAATTTGGTCGATATTGTTTAATAACTTTTTGTTTCATGCTATATTTTAACGGGCGAATTCTCTCGTAAAATTCACATTTATAAACAGTAAGATGTAATATCATTGTATGAAAAACAATTTGAAGAATATCAAGGCTGCATTATCTGTACAATTCAAAGTAAACCTACCTTTATCACATTTCTCCTTTTTTGCAAGTCGATACCTCATTATTGTCTACTGTCAAATTATTGTTATTTTTATACCTGTATTTTTATTATTTCCATCAAAGACAGCAATACTACCGACAATTAAAGACACCACTTTCGAACGATACACTGAATGAAAATCTAGAAGTACACATAGGTACTTACATTTTTCAGCCGTGACATTTAATATAGCTGCAATGGGGCATAGTTTTCACATGATATCATAACTGCGCTATTTAGTGTAAATATTTGCATTAGATGTGCAGATTTTTAATATGTCTGGTTATGAAAGAGATTCATAAATAAGCATATTATAAGAGTTCACTGTACATGCGTAACATTTCGATTAACCAAAAAATTGAAATATGTGTTGTAGTAATAATAACAATAACAATGCTACGTTGACATGTATTAGTATATAACGTTTTTGTTGTAAGTACTCTACTCTCTCTTGTTTGATTTAGTATAATCATAATTGTGCTAAAACGCAATCCTGATCCATGACGTAGCGTCTGATTATTTCTACTATGCTATAAGACAAATGAAGTAGTATTTATTTGGATTTTGTTTCTTGGACAGATGCAATAATTTTGCACTACTGAAGTTATCTCCTGAGATAAAATCTGTTGTTCATGAAATTGGCAATAACTTTTTAATGGAAGGAATATAAATATTCTGTCGAATTTTGAACTAAATTAATTCAAATCTACAGTGTTCAGAGAGAGGTGAACATATTTATAAATCATAATGGTATGTATGGCAAAAAAGAGTAAAAACAATGTCTGGAAGCAACTGCGTTCATAATAGTCCGTGCTGTCAATTTGTAATAAATTGATAATCCTACGAAATAAAATTTGTCATACGAACGGAATACCGCATGGTAGCATACCTACTCAAATAAACCACAAAGATAATAAATGCAGATATCTGTTTTCGATACTTTCTTTATACGTATGTACTTTTGCTGGGAGTAATAATATTTTATAATAATATTATATTAACTCTCGTAAAGCCGTAACGTAATATTACATATAATGTTGGAAGCTCTTTTACCTAGTAAGTGTAATACAATTAGTTACGATACGAACAATATTGTGTTTCATCTTACCATTATAAATATTATTTTTTCTTTTAGGCATATAGGTAGGTATATATAAAAGCTTATATTTTATAAAGAATTAGGGAATTGGAAATACCTTACTTACTTATTGTGTTCATTCGTATTACCTAAACTCAATTTAACAACACAGATTCACAGCATTTTCACATTTCAGCTCCCTTGAATAAGAGAATGTTAATAATACATCATGATTATTATACACATGTCGGCAAATAATACAAGCCAATTGAGAATTACTCGCAGATTTTCTTTATTGTCGTTCATATCCAGATACACATGTTGTCATTTTGTCATAATAACATTTATACATAGACAGAAAAAATAACATTAGTACGTGCACGGTGTGCATACCTTATTATTTTACGGCTCAGCCAAATCTATTTATTTATTTAACATGCTAATCTGACTGTATATAGCATTTTTAACATTATATAACGATTACAAATCGAAATTAGCACCAGCCCTACCTCCATTTTATGTCTATTTCGAATTTTGATATCGGTTGGATTATTTTAACTTTATTTGAACATTTAAAATTATTAATCTAATTTATATGAGCCGACAAAGATTAACTAAATTATAGTAATAATATGGGTATTGATTAGTGGATTGTTAATACGTGAATTCAAAAAATAAAATCGCAGGTTCAGTCATAAATAAATTTTTTAAATTAGTTAGTTCAATATGCAGTGTAATACAAGAGTACCATGGATGATGGAATGTGTGGCTTTCAAATGTGGTGAACATATTAGAAGTTTGTGCCTTTATATTTTTAATACTTACTAAAAATGGTCATTAATATACTAAATTAACAATGCGAAAGATATATATATATATGTATTTATATGCACAAATATGTAGTAAGTTTTATCTCTGTTTTTACAAGTATTAATAATGTTTTGACTGTATAATGCTAATCTGTTTTGTTTATATTTGACTACAGGAGTGAAAAAGATGCTGGGTCAAAAATTGGAGAGCAATTTGAAATCCGAAACTTTACCTAGATTGGAAGGACAGGATGAGGACGGAGAAGCCTTAGAAGCTCAGTTCGATATTATTTCTATTGCTAATTCTTGCCCGGATTTGTCTATACTGGAACCCCCAGAATCTCATAATGGGACTGATGGAATGAGGGTAAACCCTGCAGCAGTTCAAGACGGTGGAGACAGCGTGGATGGTATTTTCTACAAGACAGTAGTAATTCCTAACAAGCTACCCCTCAGTTTTCGAAGAAGGTTCAGTGGCAATTAATCAATAATCTCTCATTAACACCTAGCTATGCTTTCTTGCAATTAACTGTGACTGTGTCCGTTTTTTTCTTCTTACCAGAGTGTTAATAATTGAAACTAATTGTCCTTTTGTTTTCAGCACAAGTCTAAACAGTTTGGGAGTGGAGCAGGAGTTTTGCAGTCGGACGAATTCAAACACTGTTGACGGAAGCACAACCAGTGTACTTCAACCAGGAAGAGTTGCTAAAGTTATAGGACAGTTAGAGAAAAGTTTGAAGAAAGAAACAAACCATCTATCTCACCCGCAAAATTCTACAGAATTTGTTAGAAGCAATTTACGAGCATCTCACAATGGAACGGGGTTTCTTCATAAATCTGTTTCAACTCCGTCAGTTCCACAGTAGTAAGTTAATTAGTTTCATAAATCATTAAATAATACAATTTGTAGTCTAGGAATATAATAGGATCTAGTCGTTGTCGTCATCTTTTCTGTTTCGTATTTTTACATGCATTTAAATGCTTTAAAACCTTTGACGATTTTTTATTACTCAATTTCACAGAGGACATTCAACAGTTTGACATATTATGATAAATTGTGTTAAAGTAATCTTTTCTTTCAAAACTGATTAAAAAGCAGTTAACCTTGGAAGATATGTGAAAATGGATTATAAGTGCATGCGAATTCCAGATAGTAATGAATGACATTTTCCTAGCTGATTAGGTATGCGTAGCAATGTATTTGCCAAAGATGTAGAATATAAATAAATATGTTCCTGTTTCCGTTGTCAAACAAGGTGAAATGATTTACGAGGCGATTATTTTAAGTTTTTAACCTTGTTTTTTTAAATTTTATCATTGTCTTGTCGTGTACACCGCACAAATGTATCACATTTAATGAAAATTCGTAAAATTTGATTAGGAGAAATATACTACAATACAATGCCAAGAGACGCATTTCAACCATTACTTTCACTTTTGATGACTTACTTATTGCGGCATTCTATTAGTAACTGTATGCCAGAAATATCTGCCAGAAAGTGTGCAAGGCATTTGTGGATACTGAAATATTATCCGACAGGTCTTTGTAAAGGTGATAATGATAACTGATAAGTGTAAATATGATAACGTGTAAACGGGAGATAAGGCATACCTAGAATAGATAAAGTGAATTTAATACTGAAGTCAGTATTAAAATGTTGTTAGCAGTTATGGTGAAGTTGCGGCTTGCATATTTTGTCACTTCACGCATGATTACATTATATACAATACAAGACAAAAGCGAAAAAGGTTAACTTTGCCAAATATACAGAATCGATAAACTAATTATTATTTCTACCAATAATTTCTGGTTTTTTGTAAATGATTGTGTTTGTGGTTTATTATTATACCTAATTTTCACTATTTATTTCCAGCTTTGGAAGCTCGTCTACTACCCTACTTGACCAGAAGCATAAAAATTCAACCCAAATAAATTTACGCCAGTCACATGCCTCTGATGTGATTATTCCGCAACATAGCACTAAAAGAAGCTTTTTTCGCCGCAAAAACAAAAGCAAAGGAGGATCTTTAAATTCCCACCCGCCTGTAGTTGTACAATACCTTCGGAATAACGTCAACATGGATAATCATGACGATAGAATGCCAGATTCTATAGGGCATGCTGCTCTGTTCGATTTAAGTTTGGGCCTTCAGGATTTCGACGCAGAATGCTGGGCTTTATCAATGAGTCCCGATGTCGTTTCAAAGCTGGATGACAAAGAAGTCAAGCGACAGGAGCACATGTAATAATGTCTAATTATTTTAATCAGAAGTGAACAACCTATTAATACTTTCAGTGTCTTACTCTGAAACATATTTTCTAAACTTGTGAAACAAATAAATGTAGGTACGAATTAATTCTCACTGAGAAACATCACTGCCTAACACTTGCATTAATGCATCATCTATTCGTTGGAGGGATGAAAAATATCGGTCTATCACGTCAAGCTCGGTTGCTTTTTCCAGATCTTAAGGAGCTGCTCCAGGTAATTAATTACTATTTCATTCTTTCTGAATGTTAAAGAAATATTAATTAATTAAGCGTTTAATTAACATTAATTTTTTCGAAGGTACATTTTGCTTTCCTGAGAAGAATGAGAGAAAGGCAACTAAAATTTAGAGATATAAATCAGCCCATGGACACTCTGGCGGATATTTTGGTCGAACAATTCACAGGCGACCAGTGGAAACTAATGATTAAACTGTACGGATTGTTGTGCGCCTCTCACGCGAAATCTTTAGAAATGTTCAAGGCCCTGCTCAAAGATCCGAAATTCGCACTTCTTGTTGCAGCTTGGGATAAAGAGGTATGTAACTTATTATTGCTCGGTTAAACTCCTTGAGTTGAATTGTAATGTCATTTTTTTATAATTGCAGCCTTTGCTAAGTCGAAAGAATGTACGGGAATGTCTTTTGCTAGTGGCTCAGCGAATCACTAAATATCCTTTACTCTTTGAACCTCTGCTGAAGACAGGCGTTTCTCAAGAAGAAAAGGACAAAATTAAGAAAGCTCTGACGTCTTCAAGAGAGCTTATATCAAAAGTAAATGAAAGGGTTGCGGAAAGGGAAACATTGATCGAGATTTGTCAAAGATTGGATCCAAAGTCCTACGTCATCATTGGGCAGCGTAGAAGGGGGAAGGAAGATATAATGTCCGTACCATCACGGCGACTACTATTCTATGGTCAAGCAATGGTAAATTGTAATAGAGTCATGGGAGGAAGTTCTTCTAATATGAATTCCTCAGCAGCAGCTGCTTCTACCAGGAGTGTGCCTTGCACTGTTCTCATTCTCACAGATTCTCTTGTTTTTACTCAAGAGTTTAGTGGGCGACTCCATTTCGTGTCTCCCGTAAGTTCTCATTAGGACAAACGCATTATAATAAGTATCTTTATTGAAATAATGTCGTTGTTAATAATTGCAATTTAATATTTCTGTAGCCTGGAGTTGTAATGCTAAATAATCTAATCGTCCGAGAAAATGCTGGTCAAACTACATCATTGTTTCTCGTGTTGGGAACTGGAACATCAAAACCTGAAATGATTGAATTACAAGTAATATATCCAGCAAATCGAGAAATTTGGATGGAACGAATAAGGTAATGCAGTAAGATATGATTAGTATTCGCTATCAGAATGTTTTTTCATTAGGCACGTTAGTTACGCATTATCCAACAATCTTCACACATGATAAAAATTATGTAAACAGTGGCAGTTGAGTTGGACACTGACGGTTTTCATTCCAGACTATCCAGACATGTTAGGAAGAGAGTTTTTGATTTGTGCAAAATAAACTGTTAGTGACACTTTATATTATATTGATTTACGATTATAACAATTTCAAAAATTTTCAATTAATACTTTTACACGCACTAAGTGCGTGTTAAAAGCTTTTCCATGAAAAAGAAATATCTACCTCATAAATCCTGATATTTGTCCATTTTCTGGTCAGAACTTTGACAGTTATATGGAATTGTTGGAAGAGTTATATGCAAGTTTATTTTTTGTTGAATAAATGCAAGAAAAGTACAAGATGCAGTATTAATCCAAAAGGAGCATTTTGATTATTTTTGTACTTATCACTTTGCGATGTATCCTAAATGTTGTGTTTCTAATTATGAACAGAGATGCAATTTCAAAATTCGAAGAAGATGGAGAAGCAGGTTCAGATGCAGATGAAGAATTGTCTACTGATTCAATAGACTTTTCGGACATTAAAACAACGAGAGCTTTGGGTAATATACATTTTATTTTTTGAATGAACATTTTAAAAACACGAACTTAAATTCTTTTGGTTTTTAATATTACAGAAGAGTTACAAGAGCAGGACAGACAGTTACTAGCATTGCTAAGGTCCCGCACTAAGCTGGTGGATAGTCTGCGGTCGGACAAACCTCATAACTGGTCCGTTAACCATTTCGAAGGGAAAGACTCTGTTCTGAATGCTGTGTCTATCGCTGCTAATGTAAGTTTAATGCATCTCACAAATACTACTAGTTATCTATTTAAATCCAAAATCATTGAACTATTTTATGTTGTTGCGTTCTAGGAAGTACAACACATGATTAACAATCTTGATTCTGCTGGAGCTATTGGAGTGAATAGAAGTGCCAGCTGTGTTGGTGAACATATCTCATCTGTAATGCTAGCGGGTCTACCAAAACGGGCAGATACATTTGGTGGTTTTGACAGTCAGCAAAGAGTTGCCATGGACTTCTCACACAACGACAATAGTAAAGTGTTGCTTCAAATGGTCATTCAGTTGGCTGACCTTTGCGGGGAAATGTTTCAGCAAATGGTTCCTCAGTTGACTCCCAATGTTTACCAAAACCATAATCAATTACAACGAAGAATGGAAGATTTAAGAGAAGCTCAGCAAAGGTTAGAGACTGAGAAAGCTCTTTGGCAACAAGAACTTTCATCTCAGAAAGACGAAATCGATAAACAAAAGAATGAATTGAATTCGACGAAGGAATCACTACAAAAAGAAGAGGCTGATATTAGTCAGCAGAGAGAACAACTTTATAGGTAAATATATTTCTATCCATGTAATTCTATTGTAAACTGGACAATTTAAGTTATTCGATTAAAAAAAATTATTTCTTCCACAGGAAACTGGAAGCTTTGCAAAGACAAGGAATTCGTCCAAACCTAGATGCAGTTTCTCCTAATTCTACAGTTACAAATATAGAGAGAAACACAAGTAGTGCTTCGTTGGTACCTGCTCGTCGTCAGCCTATTCCGACACAACCTCCTGTTGTACCTCCTCCTGCTTCCACAAATGGAGTGAAACCAAAACAGCAGCTTCCTCTTCACTTAGCTGCGTCTTCGTCATTCAAAGGAAGCATTCATTCAGGTTCATCTGTCGAACCTCCGAAACCGGTGCCTCGAAGCTCTCTACTGACCTCCAAACAAAGCTCCTCCAGTTCTTCTACCCAACCTCAATTACAACATCAATTCAATGAAACAATTTCAAGTGGAGGAAATCGATTAAACCAAAATAGTCAATTTGTAAGTACAGGGTCATCCAGAAGGAGTGCCCAACCGCCGCCAGTTCAACAACTTTTACCATTGAGATTAAGTGAAGGAACTGCCATGAAGAGTTCAAGCTTGCCCCGAGGGGTAGGAAGTCGGTCTGCGTCTAATATGATGACTCAAGCGGATCAACAACCTATTCATCAACATCCTAGAGAAGTGATTCGTGGCGGTGTAAATAATACCAGTCAGTTTCTACATCATGTCAACAGTGGTTCATCGGGTGGAGGAGACTTGTCGTCTCATATGTCCAATTCTTCTTACCTTCATGGACCTTCAGCCAGTCACCGAATGAGTAGTTACTACAGAAATCCAGACACATTAAATGACCCCAGAAATGGAGGTGTGAGTCAATCCAACAACGGGTACATGGAGTACCAATTTACGTCGAGTACTGCAGGTAGTGTGCCTATTGTTCATCGACGTTCGGGCAGTAGTCCCGTTCCTATGTCTGCAACGGTACAGCAGGCAAAAAATAAAAATCCTCATTTGTACCAACACGATGATGATGTCGAGTCATCTAAAATCCTATTTTTATAAGTTGTAAACAAAACAAAGTGGACATTGATATTAAAATAGGCAAATTTAAACATCCCATGGTTGTAATATTAAGCATTTATAGCAGTAATTGTTAAATATGAACATTTCACGCAAAACGTTAAATTATTTGAGTCAAACAGAAGTTAAAAGGAAAATGTTTGATTTTGATTAGATTCTGTCGATTCGTGTATCAAAATAAAAACATTTTTCTAACGTGACTACTGGTGACTTCGATGAAGCTGCATCGTACACAAAGCTGTTTACGCAATACTACAATCATATTGTAGGATTAGGAATAAGTAAAACTGATTGAAAAAGTGTACCTTAAACTACTGCAAACTGGTTCCATCCAAAAATTTAAATCCGTCTCCGCCCCGATCATGGTTAAATAATTATATTAAACCCGTACAATGTTATAGTTCTTGTTGTATGGAATAAAATTAACGAATACAATTGTAAATTACGTGTACTAACCTAGCTCTATAAAAGTCTAATATTTTAATATTTATATGTCAATGTAAAATAATTGTTGGTTAAACATTTAAGATAAAAGTTTTGCCCAGTGCTAGTTAAAGTTATAATATTCGCAGATCCCCGATCATATACAAATATTCCATATTTTTAATGTCAAAATATCAAGTCAAGCCAAAGATTTCTAATGGGCGTATATGCGTGTCCTCTTTTGGAAATCATGATGTGCCTTTGTGAAATGTAAAGTGTACTTAATACAATATAATTCCACGAATTATGTAGTTTTAAAGTGTTAAAAGTTTCGTTCCAAAATACTGTTGCAGTAAATTCAGACTATGCAGACTGATAGCTTTATATGATTCCAACCTAAAACTCTACGATAATTGTGCACGGAAAAATAATGTCACTGTAAATGATTACAAATAATTTTTTAAATCACCTATTGCTGTAGTATGAACGATCGACGATGCGAATTTTTGCAGAAAACTGTAGTTACCGTTAGGAACTCGGTGGAAAACACGTAGAGTGTATCAACATTCTCGGATTTCGTTTCTGAGATCCTCATTTCTCGATAAAATATTAGTATTGTATTCATGTTGTGTAATTATTTCAAAACTTTGAATTACCTGTATTGTAGGTTCATATTTAATTGAAAATTAAATAGTTCTGTGTACATACAAGTAGTTTTATTGCTAAGTAAGTATACCTATCCACTACATTATAAAATATGATTATAATTATGTGGATGTAAATACATACATCTCCTATATGTAATTCTAATTTTGTGGCTCATAAAGTTACGTAGCGCAAATAATGTTCCATGATATGAAAACAAGGCTACATTGAGATCATGTAGTGGGAGTTTGTATTGTCTTATCGTGATAGTCATTGTCTGTATTCATTCTAATTGTGAGATATACAAATACATTCAATTTCAGTATTTAACATTTAAATTGATACTATTCTTAACATAAACCGTTTGCAATTTTAACTGTGGCTGTTGTATTTAAATTATTTATATTAAATATATGTAATTAATTATTCTCTTTGAAATTCAACTGATTTTGTTGTATTCATTTCACCTACCTTCATTAACCACCTCCATTACATAGTTATAGTAGACGTTTTAGTTATAGTAGACGTTGCTAATAAATATCACCATACACATTTTTCACTTTTCATTACAACGTGAGTGGGCTCACCGGGCTTATGCCCCCCCCCCCCTCCAAATTCCGGAAATGTGGGCTCACCGGGCTTATGCCCCCCCCCCCCCCTCCAAATTCCGGAAAAAAGGGGTTGTCAGACAAAATTTGCGGCCTTAGACGGACACACAGCCTATACGCGTAAAGTATCGTGTGATACTTAATAAATTGTATTACCGTATTTCAAAGACTTGGGCGTTCTCCTGTTTGAAAATAATGTTAACGTTCGTCAATTGTGAATGCCAATAAAACACAAAATTTATATCTAACTATTAAAATATTCTGATTGATTGTATAAATAAAACAGTAATATGTAATATTCAGTTTTTATTAACTTCGTATGGATTAACTGATGATAAATTAAAGTTTTACTCCGCGCTCAAAAAATACTGACAAATCTAAACATAGGTTTTGCTATAAAGCACATTATAAAGATGTGTTTTGCAAATCTGCCTGTTGTTACAGTCTAATTTCACCGTCTGGGTATCTCTGACCTATGTCGAATAAAAGCTAAATTTAGTAAGCTAGATATATAATCTGCTGCATGCATTTAATTTAAGTAGGAAACATCTACGTTATGTATTTGAAATTTTAATGAGCTATCGTGTTCAACAGTATAAGCAGTATATGTGTTACGTGCATTTCCTTGAATCAGTATATAGCATTTATTATTTTACTGCCCTTTCATCGTATCTGCAATGCCTGTTCTAATTAGCGTGTCATCCGAAGCAATAATTTTATGTCTGCGTAATATTGATGTCAACTTAAGTCTCATTGATTAGTTTTTGGACGTCCTGCCATTGTAATTTATCTTTTCCAATGGTCCTTCTACCTTCTACGTGAGCAATCTGAAGAATTTCAATCTCATGTAATCTCCCGTTTCCCAGCAGGTATCTTTGAGTAGGAATTCCTATTCTGTTTCCATTCTATCCATTCATGTTCTATCGTTGGCTATGTTGGCTTATAACTTCTATTTAGAATATAAAGGAAGAGGAAATAGTAATATTAGGTAGGTACTAATATTTTGTTATATGTGGTAGTGGGAAAGAAGGATCACTTTGTGACAAAATGTTATACTAATGCTGTAATGCTATTCACATCGTACATAGCATTACACAAAAATTTGCTGTAAAACGGATAGCAAACATTAATAATCAATACCAGACAGGTAAGGGCGCATCTACGTATAGGTTCACTCGGGTTTGTGTCCCCCACAACAGATGCCGGAAAAATGGGGTTATTTGACAAAAAGGAGTTATGTGACAAAAATTGGAGAAGATTGCAAATTTGCTCATTTTTTAAACATTGAATCCCCCCTTATTTGAGAATCCTTGCACACAAGGGACACAATCATATTTTTATACACACTACTAATATTATAAATACAGAACGAATACTCTTTTTTGTCATATCGAGTATTTGTATTTTCACATTCATTTAGTATCCCATTTGTTTCACTTTTCTGCACAAAAAGTGGGTAATGTAAAAGAGAAAATGGGGCAGGCCCAATGGAGATAAATCCATCGCACACAAACCTGTAATCAATTTCATCATCATAACCTTCCATTTTTAGTCTTATTAAACAATACAATACGAAATAATATTTACTGTAGAGTTTATACTTAACTGTCCGTAACTGTCTAAATATCATATAAAATTCATTTTGTTGACTTGTCGTTTAAGTATGTAGTTTACACTTTGGACCAGGTGTCCTTTTATATTAATTTAATCGTTTCACCTGTCCACACTTTTTTAATCTATAGGTATTCTTTATTAAGTAGCGTCAGCCACTATATAAGAACGATGTATCGTCTGTCTTTCTATCTCTCACAGTCTCACAGTTGCCCCAAATGTGTCTCACACAGCACCTTAAGTGGTCCTAAATGTAAAAATAGAAACAGCAGTAGTTTTTACAAAGTAACTGTTATAAACTGTGTTTCAAACCTTACTGCAGTCTGCTGATACTACTTTTTACCATGTTTGCAGCAGTTTATTAGGTTATAATAACCGAGAAGAATAAAATATGTTGAAAATTGGCAATTGAAGCTTATAATTATAGAGATATGCCACTGCAAAGCAATTCGGAAAGTTCATTCATTTATATATGAAGCTATAGTATAATATTAGTTGATGACACGATGACTTGATGACGCATTTTATCACTTATCCGTACCTGTAGTACGAATATTGAACAATTTGATACACCGTAGAATATAATTTGTTATTCAAAATACTGTTTACTATACATAATGACTATAACATTTTCTATTATTACTCCGTTTTTTAATAACAAGGACTAATGCACTCAGAGAGTTCTTTAAAATTTAAATCTGAAAATCTCATTGTATACGGATACTTGAGATTTGAGATAACCATAAATATGCATGTCTCAGCGTCTATTTAGAGTGTATTATCAATTTTCCAAGTGGAAGAATTTCGAAAGTGGTTTCAGCAGAAAATCTCCCTTTTGTAGCAAAATATTATAGAGAGTTAACAGAGAGACATTTATTTGAACTTTCTTTATATGTATGACTTGACTTGTTTATAGGTAGATCAAGAACTAAAAAAGTGCTAAGTACCTTGCACCTAAAATTCTTCTTGATACTAGTAACATGATTGAATTTGACATGAAAGAAAATACAATTTGACAACGTAAAAATACATTGTACGTATGCCTAAATATATCAGATACGTATGAAGCATATTTTATTTTGCGCCCAGCAAACGCATCACTGTTACTGACGATAAAAATGTTTGTGTATGATGCGAAAGTGAAATGTTCATGTTGTTCTTAATGTTAAAGAGAAAAAACAGAGCACAGGTTGACACATACGGTAGGTAGGGTTGACATATGACACGGCTCTTGAAAAAGGTAGTTAAGCCTTTGCATAGTATATGGTCTTAACGCGTGACTACTTACTTTCAAGTAATCGGATATACAAAATCACATTTTGAAGCAAAAGGATTTCCATTTCAGTTGTCTTTGTTTGTCCTTCCCTTCGCACGCCTTTGAATCGTCTCATATTATGTAGTTCTATACATTGAATCATGAGACAAGTGTGGAATGCAAATGCAGTGTTGAATAAATTTTCAACAGTACAATGTGGAATAGTTACAGTAGTTATATCATACTAAATACTACCATGTACGATGGATAAAATATTATGATAGTCTCTCACAATAACCAGTTTACATCCGTATAAGATTTGTAGTGATCGATGACCATGCAGTTCTGTAATATTATGTATGAATTTTGGAGATTTAATATTACATGTTATATGATACTAGCTCTTAGCCTCCCGCGCTCCGCTCGGGTAATGGATTAACAGTTTAGCACGTTAAATATTTAAATTAAACTTGACCATATACTTGACTACTTATATCTAATGACAAATTCTGAGTCAGTCGTAAGATCTCATAAAATTATTTAAAGATTCTCTCGGTCTTTTTTCCACTTCCCTTTCTAGGTACTTTCGGTTATTTAAGTTTATCCAGCTTTTAAGAGTTCCGCTTTAAGGTTCTCTCTATTTGTTTCTCTAGTATATCTCTATGGTTCTTTCGAGTTCAGCTATCTGTATTAGATTCACTTGGTTTGCCGAGTTCCCTTTCAAGGTTTGCTCAATTTGTTTGTGTTGTAGCTCACCTTTAATTTTTATCGATTAATGTTAATGTTAGTCCCACCATTCATTTTCTCGTCTTTGTAATAATTCTACCTATAGTTACATAATAGTATAGTTATTTAATTTTGGAATATAGAATTATCAACTCACTACAGCATGATGAAATATGTTTTAGTAGTACAACCTACACCTATGTATACTATAATGTGTGAATTGTGAATACCTGTACTCAGTGCGTGTACTGTTCAGGTAGGCACTTACATGAGATCAGTCACATTAGCGACTTCAAATGCTATATACCCCTCTTCGTCAATGTACAAACCGTGTTTTCCTTATCAAAATGATATGGAATCTGTACTATACCTATACAAAAGGGAATACTTACAAAGCTAAACACATTATATAAGTTGTTGCTGTCTGGTAAAAAGGACATAATAAGGTATACTTCTATTATTTTATTTTTCACTGCAGTATTAATATTGTAGGTAAGTAGTAAGTAGCATAATAATGCACTTGTAG